>NNCF01131680.1:0-23090 GCA_002313205.1 Laupala kohalensis | reverse complement strand
AGAAAGTAATTCCCTCTTTAACTTTAAATTGACTTTGCCTGGTCCATACATAAATATAACAAGTTTAAGGAAAGAAAAATCTCCAAAATTATACTTACTATGCTGAGAAGGACAAAAATATGAGGATACTGCTGTAAATTGCATCACTCAGCACATGTTTCAGGCATTACAACGTTAGTTACATTTTAAATTTTTATGAAAAACTGTAATATTCATAATAAATTTTTAGTAAAATAAAACAAAGAACAAAAAATGAATGTGTGTGAAGTTACTTCCAATATTTAATAGTTGAAAAATAATATTGAAATCTACTATTTAAGAACATTCTAAAGCACACTTAGATAAAATTCTGTGAAGACAACAGTAAAAATGATTAACATTGTCGATTATTTTTCTTTTATTAATATTATTATTATTTAATAACATTTACCGCAGCTTGTCTGAAATATAAAATTCGAAAAAGTACTACTTTTATTCATAATGATATTTTTATTGACATTTGTGTCGTGAAGACACCCGGCACATCGTAATGAGGACAGGGGGGACGAAAAGGGGAAGCGGGTTAGTGGAGCACGACGTAGGGGAGGAACCTGACATTTGGAAGCTTTCTACTCGTAATATCATTTCATATCCTAAGACAGGTGACATTACTGATTTAAATAACCATCGTATGTAAACGGATGGCAGACAAAATGAGTTAGAGAGAGAGAGAGAGTCAGAGAGTGGACTAGGAGCTGGCAAAAGGCGTGGGAGGTGCCTATGAGGTGACACCCCAGTGACAGCACTTGAGCCGCAAATCCTCTGGGAGTCGGAAGCTGGGCGGTCCAGCGTCCTCTCGGCGCACGTTCAGACTTAGTGCCGTTACGTCATGATTGCTACCGACTTCACTCTAGCCAACACAACAGCGAGAGAACTTTCTTCCTTTGGTTCAGAATTAAATTGTCTTGGAAAATCTCTTTTGAGGAAAAATTAAGGACTACGGAGACACATTCTTTACAAAAGATATCTGTCTGCTATAAGACGGAATCCGCTAAAGCATTAACTCTGCTAACAGGAATAATTTTAGTTGATCTTTATGTGCAAAAATTAAAGCACAAGCACATATTGACGAAAAAGGGGAAATACAGCTAAATGGAGTTTTAGTTTTTAAAAAAAGAGGCCAAAAAGCACAAAAATCAATACTAAGAGCTTTACATGCAGGATGGCCAACATGATAGAAGACGGGTTTATCGTTTATTAGGGAATGTGTGTCCTTAATGTCTTCTCCTTCACGTCAGAATGGCTGTCATATCATTTTAATTACTCTGTATTTTTCCTGATATTTGGAAGTTACTTATTTGTAATATTATTTCATATCCAAAGACAGGTGATATTACTCATTTAAATAATTATCGCCAAATTATTAAATGTGATAATTTTGTAAGAATGTTTGATGAATTGGGCTACAACAAAGTTAAACCTATTATTTACAAATTTATTACAGCACAACAACATGGCTGTGTTATTGTTAGCTCTACAGAGACTAATATAATAAGCTACCACTTACATCACTAAAAGTGTAAATTCAGGTAATCCTGTTGGTTCTGTATGTGCTGATATATCAAGTGTATTTTTAATAATTTTAAAATTGTACAAACAAAAACTTTAAATCAATGATGTTTTATATGATGAAACTCCACTTTTATCTGAAGTTCGTCAAGAAACAAATGGAACCAATCCTCGTTACTTTATAATAATGATATACAGAAAGTGATAAAACATAGTAATTACAATTTGCTGATGATTCTAAGCTTTATAGAGACATTCATACCATTTATTTATGCAAGAGTTCTTTCATATTTCTATTAATGAATCTCTTCACATTCATGAATCCAGAAGTATATACCATTACACGACCACACACTAAAATGATCTATAAATAAACACCTTCAACAATCACAAGAAGCTGAAGGGATCTGAAGTACTTTGAATGTCAATGTAATTTGCACCAAACACACAAATCAGGGCTCCCTATTTACTTTCCGAGAAAACCGAACGATGCTTATCTGGAGGTTAAGAATGGGTGGTTTTGACTAATGGTTACTTCGTATTTGACTGATGGTTACGGTTATCTGTAAGTTGCGAAACCAAAACTTTGACCGGAGGTCATTGTATCAGTCCTACGGAAGACAAAAATTATTATAATGTAGAAAATGATCAATTTCTAAATTGTGACAATATTTATTAACAGCATACTTCTACATGCAAAATATAATGAGTCATATTTGTCTTTCAAAAACACTTCTAAATACGACCAAATACATTTTTAAGAAATAAAAAGTATTTTCTCGCACTCGGATGAATGCTATGATCACATTACATTTGAATTAAAACGTTTAAAACTATTTACTCAGCCACTATCAAGTGACGAATAAAACCATGCAATATATAAACAGCCAGCAGTGCATTATAGCCACGCACGTTGCTGCCAAATCCATATTAAGTCCTCAAATGTGGGATAGAGCCTGTTAAAGTTCCACCAGCCAGTGGAGTGATATGTGTAAAAACAACACGCAACATTGAAACCCATCACTGTGCACTAATTAGAAACATGACTTTGTTTATCACTTGCTCGATGTTACATACACAGTTACACACGTTTGCATTAATCTGCAAAGTTAACATGGCATTCGTCTGAGTGCTATAGCATACATTTTATTCATCAATAATGTGTCTAGTTGTTTTTAGCACTGTTTTTGTAAAAAAATATAACTTAATATATTCTGCATGTAGAGGATTGAAATTAAAAAATGTTGTCACATACAAAACACTCACTTGCCGAATAAGAATTATTTTTGTCACTCTTTTTTTATATATAAATTAATTCAATCGACATATCGCCCAACACGCAAAAATAATCACACTTTTTCAAACATTTCAGGATTTAGAAAATTATTATTCATTCATAAAACCCATTTTTTAACTTGTGAATATGCAAAAAAAAAATTACAAATCTAATGGTGGTAACTGCATTCTTCTGCGATTTTTCTTGTACTCTTCCCAGATATTATTAGTCAGACGCCTAGAATTAAAAATCCAATAGTTGATCCTGTGATGTATGATATTTATAGAGATTTAATACTTCAATATACCAGTGAATAATTCCAATAAAATTCAGGGATTTCTAGATTTGTTTATACAGTTCTCTTTGATAAAGATGTAAAAATGTGAAATATAAAAAGGAAACAAGCTAAATTAATTGCAAGAGCACACAGACTACTCACAAAGTTCATTCACATTTGTTAATTTGTTACCAATCATATATTTAATACAACATATTAATAAACACTTAGCTGTTTAAAATATATGTAAAGTACTACTGTATCTAATGAGCGATTCTAGGAAACCCACGGAACTGCCTAGTAGCGACATATAAAAAGTAAGCAAAAACGATTATTCGCTACTACAGGCAAAATCCCAACATGGCAACGGGATTCCTAGGTGAGTGTGAGCAAAACATGTAATTAAAAGGGAAGAATTAGTAATACTTGCAACTAGTATTAACTTTCTTGAATGTTCATTCAACATTTTTATGATTGGTTAAATTGGTTAGGTCACCTGATCTTCTGAAACTTAAGGTTACATAACTATCCATACAAGTAAAAAATGGAATAACACAGCACTAAATTGGATGCCATTTTCTTTACAATTACCGCATTTTTATATTTAATTTTAATTGTTGAAATATCGTACTACAAGAAATAAACAAAATCTGAAATTCTTCTCGAAAGTTGAGCAAACAAATTTTGGTCATCCGGGATTAGACCTACATCACAAACTTTTCTTTCAATGGATCTGTTCAGGCATTTTTTTCTTCATTTTGTTATTACAAATCTAGGAACTCTGTAGTCTTGATACGTCTGTAAACCAACGACGCCCATCATTGATTATCCTGGCACCACGAGGAGGCGCTTCTCGCCCGAAGTCACGCTTCAATCGATATGATCAGCCCGGCGTCACGACGTCCGGTTGCTGTGGATTGGCGCATCCATCGCGCTAGCTGCGCTTGTCTCATCAAGTGAGCCACACCATGTCGACTCCACTTTCGTATGCAAACAGTCAGTAGTCCGCACTCGCACTCAAAAGCTTTGCAATCATCCCTCGCTCCCTGCCAGTCGGACTGCAGCACTCACTCGCCTCGCCAGCAGGATTTACTCTCCGGCAGTCAGTCTCTACACACACTGGCTGGACAAGCGTCAGTCCGCAACCCATCGTACTTGCTAGCAGTATCTCTCACGCTCATCACTCCTTCAAGGCGAGCCACGCCACAGGGCTCACTCGCCGCCTGTCGTCACCGGTCGGCTTCCTTACACAGTATCATCAGGTGAGCCATTCGACGCGTGACTACCACGCTCTCCACAGATCATCTCATCACAGTGTATTTTCATTATCATTTTCACTTAATTATTGAAAGTGTTATTAAATTGTTTGTTGGCAACCAGTGTTAAATCACCTCATTTACATTACTCATTCCCTAATTTATAATAACATTGGTCCTTCGAACCTTATTGTCAATGTGCAGCTATTTTTCTACGGGGAAATGTCTGCACAACATCATAAAAGGTTATAAAAAAGCAAATAAAAGTATAAAATAATTACTTCCCAGGAGATTATTTCCTGGGAAGTAGCTGACTTTGCTATGTATCATCACAAGGTTTTTAAAAGTTACTATGAATGAGTAATTTAATAGCGTTAAGTTTGGTATTCTCAATATTTCTATATCATGCAATATATCATCTGATTCATCAACATTTCGCTTTATAACGGAAAAGCCATAATTGGGACAGATGACTTGGCTACGTTGGTCTTCACTTCTAATTCTACCGTCAAACATGTAACATGTGACAAATGTCTGAAACCGCTATTCCTACCGAATAATGTCACTTCCTCCCTCTAATCATTGTCCTACATGGGGTAATAGAGTGATTATATCTAAAAAAATGTTGAGAAAAATTATATTAGCAGTTTGGTAATTGTACAGACATTTCTTTTCATCTATCGTTTTAAAGACAAGTGAGTCTTCTCTGAAACTCACACAATTTGCGTAAAATGAGTGACCTCGTTAAACATATGATCGTGGTTTGATAAAAGCACCCCATTGTCGATGCGACCACTCAACAGCGGACACGGTGGATCATATTTTAGCCGAGTGACCCTTTTACCGAGAGGAGCGCTCTGATTACCTCACAGGGTGGAATAGGAAGCTAACTGGCGAAGACCAAAGCAGTCTGATTGGCACAGTACAGGAGTTCTACTCTCTTAATGCATTGATGACTCCGGTGGAAGACAAAAGGAAGCTGATCTACGAAGCCTAGGAATTGACGCAAGTGACGCGTCCTCTAGTGATTCACGCTCAGATTCACGATGACAAGGACCAACAACAACACGATAAGTCAATTGCACAATTGAATAATAGAAAAGAAAGGAAAAGAGTACAGTATACGGTGAAGGGTATAGTACTTTATTAAGTGTTTATATGTACACGTGGCTAGGGACGGGAACGTCTCCCCCTCGCGAGGAACGGCTAAATGGCGGCACACAACATCTGCTACATAATCACAAACACGATCTTTAAGCCGGATCAATAAGATAAGCGGACTGTGTATTATTACAGAATAATACAAAATAGAAAACAAGATGTGGCTCCGAAAGACGCTGTGCGACCGTCAAGTTCTGATAAGTAGTTCATCAATGAACTAAGGTACAGAACGTGTCAAACAGGAAAATACACATGAACCAACCTCGTCTCGGGAGAAACCTCTCTTCGCAATTCTACTCGCATTAGTCGGCATGCTAACTACCATTCTCCTGCTTCAACACTGCACCAAGACGCATCTGATCGCACTTTCGTCTACCTCAAGATCTTTCTTCAATCCTGGGGATATCTACTCAACTCAACTTCACTGAATTTCAACGCATCAATTCAACTCGACCTACAACGTCATCTCGGCTGAATTTCCAGGATCATCTCATCACGATGTATTCTGGGAACTCAGTATTGTGTCATTCTTCTCCATTACCTTGTATTGCATGTTTTATTAAACTGTTATTTTGTTGGCAACCACTACTAATCTTACACCTCATCCTTTCCTCAATTTTTACTGCTATAACTGTAGGTCCTTCAAACCTAATCATCCCATGTGCAGGTAAAGGCAATCAATTGTCTGCACATTTATAGTCCTTCGAGATAGATGTCTTTCATGAATACTCATTTGTCTACGGGACAAAGTTGTAGGACTTAAGGTGTACCTGTTCAGTCATTGTTTAATATAGCAAAAAAATTGGTAATTTTGGTTATTATTACGTCCTTAATTGAGAGAAGAAGAAAACATTTTAAAATATTAAAAATTAAAATACCTTACCTGAAATTTTAGTGTCCCTTTTCTTTGCATCAAGAGGTTTGATATTCTTTAATACAACTCTCGTCTCCTTCATTTTAAAATTATTGGTGCATGCACTGTCTAATCCTTGGTTCATATCTTGTTGACACCCAATAAAAAATGATTCCTCTTCTCCACAATTTACCGCCTCACGCTTCAGCTTGAATGACGGTGGTTCAATATCGTCAGTATTTTCAATATCAAGTTCAGCATCGAATATTTTTTCCTCTTTCAAATTAAATTCAGAAATTTCACAGATTGATTCAAATTTTACTTCTAAATCCTGTGTTCTTTCAACAATACAGTCATCATTATAAATAGAAATGACATGTGCACTTTTGATTGGTTCACTGTCTGTCAATATAATATCTCCAACATTAGTTGATGACTCATTAAAGGATTGCTCCATTTCGTGAATGAGAGAGACATTGTTCGATCCTGAGTAGCCATTCTTTGGTTCATTATCAGCAATCACCTCTCTTTCCTCCATCTTGATTTGTGATTCAGATAGAAATTCCTGTTCCCGCATAAAATTTACTTTATTGTTAGTGTCACTATCATGTTCATATTCTTCAAGAGGATTTCTCAATTCTAAATCACTGATACATGAGGTGCTATGTTCATCTTCAACTTCCTCACATTTCACAGATACTGAAGGAACAGCAACAAAAGTAATAGGATTTAACTCATCCTGCAAATCTTCTCCACCTGTACACTCTTCATCCTTTGCTGTATCCCAACAATTGAGAATCCGGCCATTTGGATGATCATAGTTCACTTTTTCTGAGATATCATTTAAAATATTTATTTCTTCTCCTTCAGGAGAATGTATCGATTGTAGATCAGAGTTATCAACACCGGAATTACTTCTGCCTTCTCTTTCATGAACTACATCTTGGTTATACATTACCCCATTTCCTTGAACAGGCAAATTCCTTTCATTTTTCTTCAACAGATTCACTCCACATAAAGGAGCATTGTTTTCCTCACTAGTGTTCCTCATGAAAAAAGTCTCTGGAAGCTAAAAACCAATGACATTAAAATGAAGTATAGGCATTATTCTATGCATACACACTCTGCTTAAAGAAACTTACATTTAGAGAAGGACACCTTAATGATGCAATCTCCAATATTTTTGCAGTTTCAGTGAAGAGAGTCACATCAGAATCACGTACATCAGCTTCTCCATAATACATCATATCCAAAATCAGTTTCATTATATTGTGTTCAACTTCTTTAAAAGCAAATATTGTCATCCCACCATCATTCATTAACAGCTTCTGTTTAGAAGAATAGAATTATATTATCATACTAAAAAAAGGGTGGTGAAAGTCACATACATTAGAAGTTAAAAATAAACACACAAAACAAATAAATATCAAATATATATGATGTTATTTTAAAAAACATAGTTTTAGAATAATATTGTGAAGATGGTTATGTGTATTATTCAATATTTATTTGCGTCCAAGAAAAGAAGAAAACAGAAACAATACCCTTAAATTGGAATCCAGTAAATTACAATTCTTAACATGGTAGTACCAAGGCAATTTTTACCATTATAAAACACTAAGCAATTTGAATTTTCAATATGCTTCATTATCATAGATTTATTACATGCATAATTTACTATTCAATGAAAGCGTATATATACTTAGTATATTTTGAACACAAGGATATCTTTTTACACAAAGAAATGAGAATGTAATTTGGTTTCTCACTCTACACTATACATACCATTAATCATTAAATGTTTATAATAAATCATTTCCATGTCTCACGTTTATCAATTATTCAGAAGCCAAAGAGTAATAAGACAAAATGACAAGAAACTCAATAAATAAAAAAATTCCCTTGAAAACCGTCTTTCAGTATACATAGGTAATCTTACAGTTATTTTAATAGAATTCAGCAGCAGAAGGATATTGGTATTACACATTACACCAATATGCAATACAATACATTTTATGAGAATTTTTTTTGGCCCAAAACTGAAAAATTTCTATTAGCAAATTAATTCAAGGTTACTTCAAAATATACTAAATCCCTCAAATTGTACAAAACGCTCAAAAATAAAACCGGCAACATTCTTCAAATTGAGCTATTTACAATTGTTTTATTTTTAAATGGGTTTAAAGGAAAAATACAAAACTCCTTTTTGTTGCAAAACAAATATAGTTTTCTAGAAAAAAAATTTTTAGAAACCATTTTAAAACATTAAAATTTGTCTGGAGATGTTTTGTTTTAAATTTTTTGTGTTAAGAATAATTCATTGAATACAGGCTAAAAATTTCAGAGAGAACCATAAAGAATTAAAGACTAAGAAGTAAGGCTGCATCAGAAGTTTCATTTTAAATTTTGTAAATTCACATGACCTTAAGAAAAACTAACAATTTAAATTATCAAAACAAGTTATAAAGAATAATGAGTGAAACACTGATAATATTTAATAAAAGCTAATAACATAATTTACAGCACGTAACGCAATAACAGATGGGCTAAATGGTGACTATTTGCCATCACATGTCACTACAGAATTGACTGCACCAAGTGAAACCAGTTGTACATTCATCGCATAGGCGACAGCTAATAGATTAGAATAATTATGCCATAATAAAGTGACAAAGCTAAATGAGGAAAACACTAGCACAAATATAATATTATACAATTCTCTTAGTTTGCATTGTTCATCAACAATGTAATGACCCATATTTATAATTCCATTTTCTGCAAACAAGTTAAGACAGTACATTGATTTCAAAATTTCAGACTTAATACACCTCTATATTAATCATATGTTATGTTTTAACTCACACAAAAAGTGTTAAAATTATGTAATAAATATATTGTCAAAAAACAGTACAGACTGCATATGACCAAGTGGAGGACAATAAACTAAAATACTCTCCGGAAGCAAGCAACGGACCATCCCATCAATTCCGATCAAGGGTCCTAAGGAAGAGGTGGATTCAAAAATTTCAGCTAAAGTTCCTAGACAAGATAAAAAGTTAGCTGCGAGTTATAATACATATATAATGTCCATATGTTTGTAATTTAACGCAAATACTTTTTTTTAATGTACAAGTTATTATCGAACTATAGATTATACTGAGTATAGTGTTTAAAAATCATAAGAGTTGAAAGAACAATAAATTCACGATTTATTGTTACAATAAACACGCCCCTAGACAAAGCCAAGAGTCGGTTTTATCAAACAAGACCGTTTCATAAATATAAATGCAGGGAAGTGTTAATATATTTAATTCCTTGAATAAAGGTTTACAAGAGTTTCGGGGATGAGATTTACAAATTATCCGAACTATCCTCTTCTGAATTCTGAAAGTTTGAATACTCTGACCGGAATTACCCCAGAAGGTAATGCCGTAACGTAAATGGGAGTAAACGTTTGCAAAATATACGCAACGGGAAATACGTGGACTAACTGCGTTAACTAAGATTCGGAATGCGTAACACAATTTGCTTAATTGGGAATTAAGATTGTCAATGTGACAATTCCATTTGAGGTTGTCTTGAATATGGAGACCTAAGAATTTTGTATTTGTAACAGTTTTTAATTGTGTTCCGTTTAAAGAAAGAGAAACCTGGGGTAAAGATTTTGTGATACTATTGTGAAATGACATAGACACTGTTTTGTCAGTGTTTACAATGAGACGATTTGCATGGAACCAAGTCGAAAGGTTAGACAAAACTTTTTGAGCATTGGCGTGTTTACATAGTAAATTAGTGTCATCAGCAAAAAGAACCATTTTGCAATCTGATGTGGATGATGACATGTCGTTCACATACAATAAAAAGAGTATAGGGCCGAGAATTGATCCTTGGGGTACTCCGCAAGTAAGTGGCTTTGTTTCTGAAAGACAACGCTCAAGTATTTTATTTTTAGTATAGGATATTTCTACTTGTTGATATCTATCTTTTAAATAAGAAGTTAGCCATTGATGTGGAAGTCCACGAATGCCTAAAAATGCAATTTGGAAAGGAGAATTCCGTGATCGATGACATCGAAAGCTTTGGACAAGTCAAGAAAAACACCCTGAGGATTTTCTCCACGGTCTAGAGAAGTGGAAACATCGTTTAAGAAAGAAAATATGGCGCTTGTAGTGAAACAGGAATTCGTAAACCCGTGTTGATCGTCAGAGAGAATGTTATTTTTTGATAAATAATCCAGAAGACGCTCATAGAACATCTTTTCTAGAATTTTTGAGAAAGTGGATAGTAGAGATATTGGTCGGTAATTTCCAATATTAAGTTTGTTTCCTTTCTTGTGTAAAGATTTCACTTTAGCTCTCTAAAATATATTAGGATATACCCCTTCCGATAAAGAACTGTTAAAAATATTTACGAGTGGATTTAATAAAGCATGGGACGAAAATTTAACTACGCTTGTTGAAAATTTGTTTTTTAATGAGCTGATGATTCTCATGACTTCACTGGCGTTAGTTTCGGAAGTGAACATAGAATTGGGTACGTGGGTGGATATAATTGGAGGACATTGATTTGGATATATTGAGTTCGTTATTTTACCAACTTCTGAGAAGTGAGAATTAAACAAATTTGCGATGTCCTGAGGATTTGTTACGATTTTGCCATCGTTTAGTAAAGAAACATTTTCTTCGCGATTTTCAGAAGTTGACGTGTAATTTTTAACAATATTCCACATGGCTTTCATCCGGTTGTTCGATTTTAGTATATGCCTGTCGTTTTCCATTACTTTAGCTGCATAGACTACTTTTCGAAGAATAGTCTTATATTTACGAAAATAATTATGGAATTCGGGTGGTTGGTTATAGCGTTTTGAAAGATAATATAAACGGCGTTTGTTTTTTGAAGAAATCCTTATCCCTTGGGTGATCCATCTATTGTATTTCTTTGTGTTAATTAATTTGCGTTTTATGGGAAAACTAGAGTTGTAATAATCTACTAGAGTAGATCTAGCAATGTCGAATTTGTCGTCGGTGTTTTGGCAATTGTAAACATCTTTCCATGTTTCTTCACGCAAATAATTTATAAATATGGATTTATTTATGTCATTAAACTCTCTTGTAAATTTGTAAAGGATTTTAAGTGGTTTTAGTTTATTATTAATAGTCAATACTTGAGCAAGGTGATCACTGTATCCGGCGATAAACACTTCAGAGAGATACGAGATTCCATTGTTGACTATAATTTGATCTAGCAATGTTTGAGATGAGCCGGAGAGGCGAGTGGGGTCATTTATCGTAGTAATAAGGTTGAAGGAGTCGATAAGATTCTTGAATCGATTAACTGGTGAATGTGCAGAGTCGGATGTACTCAAGAAATCGATATTGAAATCACCACATATAACGATAGATTTAGTAGATTTATGTGCGATATGTTCTAAAACATTTTCGAAGTTCCGAAAAAATATGTCAAGATCTGATTGAGGAGGTCTATAAATACACAAAACAACAATACCGGTGTCGGTCAGTTCAACTGCAGAAATTTCGAACACACTATCTACGCAGAAGTTCTCGTAGCCTGTCAGTGGAGAAGATAAAATATCATTACGAACGTAGATACACGTACCTCCGTGGGGATTTTTGCCTTTAAAATTTTGCCGACAGTAAGAACTTGCTAAATAATAATTAGAAATAGCAGTATCGTTGATGTTGTTAGTTGAAAGCCAATGCTCTGTGAGGCATAGCAAATCGAATCGATTTTCGTGTACCAGAATTTCAATGTCTGTCAATTTGTTTGAAAGGGATTGGACATTATGATGAAATATAATTATTTTATTTTCGCAAAGAGTTTGTGACTCACGAGAAATGGAATCGACGTTAGATTGTGGAGAGGAATTTGAAATTGGTACAGCTTCTAGTTCCGGATGAAGCTCGCACACAGCACCTGAACGCGATTGTCACCTTCGAGTACCACATCGTACTCCTGAGCGCAAGTTGTAACTGTGTATTGGGGCGGCAGGAGGAATAGATGAGAACGTGCGAGATGAGGAAGCAGTAGGTGAAAGAACGGGGAAAAGAGAAAAAATGGGTGTCGAGAAAGGAAGAGGAAATGGTGATGAGGTAGGAGCAGGAGGAGGTGTAGGAGTGGGTAGTAGGGCAGGTGGATGATGTGAGGTCAAATGTGAAGCTAGAAAAGGAGGTAATGGAGGAGGTGGATGATGTGAGGTCAGATGTGAAGCTAGGAGAGAACCGAAGTGCTGTTTCCCAGACGGTTTCAGGTGTAAACCGTGCTGGGTAAAGTCCTTGGCAGTCAGGTGTGGTTGCAAATCAAAAAGTGTGATTTTTGTGTCTGCCAGGTGATGTTTTAGGGAGATGTTTGCCAGGTTAATTTTCTTGGTTTATTTGTGAAACGTTGAAGCGTAGAGGCAGGCTAGAGAGCACTATGTTCGTGTGCAAGAAGGTCATTTTTAGTTTTTTGTAGATGTTCAGGCGCGTTGAAATGACCACCCAAGTTGATATCGTTCTGCCCACCTACGATGATTACTGTGTCCCGCTCTGTGCGTTTTTTAGAGTAAGTGTCCAGTTCTCGAATAACTTCATCCAAACGAGCGTTTGGCTTGAAGGAACCGGAGACTGAGAACTGGCTAGGAAGCAATCCACGCAATACGGAGGACATCTGACGACCGTGCGAATCAGCTAGTATGAGCACGTTTGATTTCTGCGTGGAAGTGTTGGTTTCATCTCTGGATAGCACTACTTTACGTGATTTTGGGCGGCTGTGCTTACCAGTGCGTGGTGTGAACAGGTCTGGGTACTGGACGGGAGGGAATGAAACGAATAGGTAAGGGAGGAAACAGGGACATGTCATCTAACACACTAACCCTATTTTGAGTGAAGAGTTGGGGTGGTGTCGTTTGTCTAACCGGGTGGTAGCAGTTGGAAGGACATTGAGAATTTCTAACTGTAGTCCAACCGCCGATCGTTTTCTTATTGACATCTTCCAGCGCACTGATTCGCGTGTCAATATACTGTACCATGTCATTGTACGCCTTCTGAAGATCAGCTTTGAATGAGTTGAGGAATGCGATAGTGTCCATTGTTGTGAGATAGATAGCATCTTAACGACAAAAGCAAATGAGAATACACGAAAAATGACAACTAACACTGAATGAAGGATGTTAGTATAATAATATATTTGTTACTATGGAGGTTACAAATGAGATAATAAATAAATTAAATATACAAACAAACCGACGACAAAAATGATTGAAATAATTATTTAGGGCGACCACTGGAGATTATATCATTCGACAATAACTACCGTATATTGAGTTAAAATGTAAATAAATACAAAAGAATCAAGAACAACGAATTGTAAAATAATGTAATAATTCTATGGATTATGACGACGATAACTTGGGTGCAACAATCGGGCAGGGTTTAAATTAGTAAATAAACAAACCGACAACTAAAATCACAGAAATAATTTAGGAGGACAACTGCAAATAAATTAATTCCACAAAAACTAAGGCAATGTTATGTTAAATTATAATTAATAACTACAAAAAGATTACGAATACAAACGGTAAAATATTGGAATAATTATATTTACGAAAACGAAACTTGAGCAGTGCAACAATAGAGTACGTTATTTGTAAGTTAATAATGATGTAATAGTATACGCACCAGAAAATCTAAATGCAGCAAAATAATTAATTTTAATGCACCAAGAAGTTGAATTTATGATTCCGTTTGTACTTACGTAAACTTTATCAGACCTTTGAATGAAGCACTGAATGAAAACAATATGAAATTATATTTGGTCCGTTGAGCTTGAAAACCTTAGGAAATGTTTTTAGTGTTCTTTCTCTTTACACTCACACAGAACAAAGAATTTTACACTACAATGAAAGTTGGGATCTAAATACAACTACTGATCACAAAAAACTCGAAAAAATAAACTAATTAGAAAGAATATACAGAAAAATAGAGGGAGCTCATTCACAACCGCAGCTCATGCCAGGAGCAGGCTAACCAATCAACAATATGTCCACACAATATCTAAAAAAAAAGTACCTTCTCATTAAAAACAGACTGACCTAAAACATTAACAGGATACATGTAAATAACGTTAAAAAGTGAGATGTAAGATTATTTAAAAAACTCAATATATAATACGATAATCTACCATAAATGACAGAGTAAAGAATTTATATATTTTTGCAGGACCGAGATGTACATAAATTTCTAAAAATAGATGACTTTTTCTTGATGTACTAAAAAAGGAATTAACACAGGGAAAGTAAATGATAAACAGAATTTAACAGAGATATGAAATGAAAAATCAATTTTAAAAAGTCATATTTCAAATCAAATTATGGATTGATGCTGAAATAACTTAATCACAAATATGCTCCTTGAGTAAATAAAAGTTCCTATCAAATTTCATTTTTTCATTCAAAAATTAATTCTCCATTAATGGTTTGCATTTCACTGAACAAAAGACAGAATTTTATGTAAATATGTAGCACAAATTATTTTCAAGTGTTGACATGCACTTTGGTGGATGGCATAAGGATTTATTGCCAACATAAAAAAAACGCTGCCATGTAAGATTCTGTTGCCATTGACATCCCGTTAAGAAAGTTACATAATTTAACAAGTAATTCTACAATTAAATTTTCTTAAAGGAAATTTTCAAGGAAATCATTTTATAGGCGGAACATTCAAAATTAATAAAGAAATCGCACTATAATTAAAGCTCAAATACAACAACAGTACTGTACCAGAAATCACTAGCATTGTTACATAACTGGCGATGTTCAACACAGTAATCAGAACAATATGTAATATAAAAAACAAGTTTGACACACATGGGTAATTTAAGAAATGCATTTTTATATTAAAGTTTCTTGAGAGAATTGTACATTGGTAAGAAACTGGTTTGATTGCATGAAATAGGCTGTTTTAAATTAAATGGATTAGTAAGCAATAATATTTTCAGAAACACTTCATGGATTCATTTGCTGTAAACCTTCACATTACCTTGAACTTAACTATCCTTAAATTAAAAAATCTTTGACACAATGCATTAAAACTGTAAAAAAGTTAATGCATACAAGAAATGTTTTACTCGTCATCCAATGATTATGGTATATAAACATATCGCATGTCTTATATTTTAAATATAAGACATACAGTATTTAAAAAATCAATGGCCAAGACCCTTGCAAAAATGACCCCACAATTTATTATGCAATAGCGTTTTGAGATTAGATCATTTCTAAATTCTAGAAACTTTATAAATCTACATCTCTTAAACGAGTCTGTCTTTTATGTATGCAGAATGTAACAATACATTTTTTAGGAAGTTTGAAAAGGAACAATCCTGAAAATGTCTATACTGTGGACCATTTTCTAATGAAGGACAAAATAATAACACACAGAAAAATCCTAATTTAATAGAACGTCTGGACATCTCTAAGTAGCATAATTGGTTTAGTATAATAATAAGAGAAAAATTAACTATTAAAACAGTGTACAAAGTCAAAGGTTCAATATTGTACCAGACAAATCTCCAAAATATCTGACTACTAATCAAATTAATTTGCATTAATAGAAATAATATGGTCAATGCATCAGAGGTTATAGAAAACACATAATTATAAATAACAAATAATAACTAGAATAAGATAAACTGCATAGCAACACTACAAATGGAAAAGTATGCTTGCCTCTGACATGATGCTATTATTTACATGTCTTACTAAAAAATTGTTTTCATGAGAAAGTTTTATTGATATAGAATTGGTGAAAATAGGTTGTACAGACATTATTTCAAATGATAAAGATTCTTGCTCATACTAATACTGAAAGAAAGGTTTGTCAACAAGCTCTTGTTCTTTACGATCCCGACGCCATTAGGGCTAGGGTATCTTCCATTTTCCTCATCACTCTCATTTTTTGTCCCCCCTCATGTTATGTACCCCCAACTCCATTTGATGTATGTTGTGAGGTATGTTTTGGTGTGTTGTAATCCAGGAGGGTTTTTAGTGGGTATGGTTGAATCATTTCAACGAGTCCCACAGACGCGGAGAGTCATGTTGGCTCTCCCTAGTGCGTAACTGCATTTTCCCTACCTGTACAAGTGTTTCAGTCTCCAATGACCTTTGATGTCGACATGAACAGTAAAGCCCCACCAAAAAAAAACAAAAAAACAAGCAGTAGAACATAAATGTACCCATAGGACATAATTGGTTATTACAACTTCAATATAAAGAAGTATAAAACAAATTAGTGAAGTATGTCAGGTTTAACAATTGTATAAATATAAATGTGTCCATGTTTTACATTATCCTGAGAATTAACCCACATATGCCCATGAATTTGTGAAACAATTTTATAATTATTCCTAAATATTGTGCGCAAGATTTTTGTGTCAGAAGCAACTGAGTTGGCCATAGCGAGCTCAATTTAGGTGCTAATTATCTATTTATTAGCAAATGAAACGTGCTGTGTGCTCACATATTTGCTAGATTATGAATCTATTTTGTCTTATACTTAATTGTTTCAAAAACGTATTTAAATTATCAAGAGCAAAAGCAATTATAAACACATGTAAAAGTTTACCAGAGAGTGAAACTATTACATAACCTAACAGTTTATAAAAACAAAGGTTTAGCAAATAAGGAAGACTCCGTTGCACCTACCTTTAAGAATGGACTGTGCACTGATAAAATAATCTTATGTGCATGAATTAATCCTCCCTTTGTAACTATTATGCAATCAGTCAATTCCATTTTCTCGTATAAGTTGGCAACTGAACACATAAAGTGAACAGTGTGATCATTCAAAAGCATTAAAGGCATTTTATCACGATCTATAATAAATGCACAAAAGCCAATGTATCTTCAGGTCACAGATATAATAAATACACTTCGTTTTAGTTAAAACAAAGCGCTTTTATAATAAACTTCCTTCCACAGCGCATTCAAAAAATACGAGAAACCAGAAAAGAAAGAGAAATAGACTCGGAAAAATTACGACAAATCCACATTCCCTTCTTACATGTCACAAAGAATGGTACATCGCCATCTTGTTTAAGTTCCCGAAACAAAAGCCTAACATAGTGCTGTATACCAACTTCGGAGCGTCACTTGTAAGACAGGGCTGAAAACTGCTGAAAAAAGATGTTAGAAAGAATTTACAATGTATTTTCGAATCTTTGTTTAAAATTTGTTTGTTCAGTTGTGTCATTTGGTAATTTTCTTGTTACTTAAAGGTGGTTGAATTTATTTTAATAATTATAAGTTAAACATACATCGTTTTAAATAGAAAATATGTTTCCTATTTAAAGGTTTTGTTGTTCCATTAATATTACTTTGGGAGTTGGTCATTTTACAAGAGGATGCAAAATATTATCAACTTGAAATTTAAAAAATTAAACTTTCAGAATTCTAGTTACAGGGTGTATTATGACATGAATTAGTGCCAATATGTAAAATGATTTACATTAATTCCAATGTACAAGAAGATCATAATAGTTCAGAAGTGTTAAAGAATACCATTAATATACTTCTTAAATTTTGTTTACAGATTGTTGTGTGTAATGAATGTAGAGTAATCAGTATAGAATATTATTGCAAAGTATTTAGTGGCGGTACTACTTTCCTAATAAGGAATGGATTACCTTATTTAAAAAATTATTTTATATTATATTTATTATTAAAAGTTATGAATAATAGCAAAAGCATGTAATCTAACCAGGGTTACTTCAAGGAAACTAGTGGTGTAAGTGTTGTTGATATAAGATTGTATTCCTGATTATTCATTTAGGGAATATATTACCTCCATTCTCAAAAACATTCATAAACTAGACTCATTCAGAAAGGAAACTTATACAGTTATTACGACAGAATCTCTAATACAGTATACAAGAATTCAATATGAGTTTCTAATATATAACATACAACATCCTGTAGGACAGGGCGCATAAGGTGAACCACAGTGCACGAAAAGACAAATAACAATATATGTTTATGCAGCTTTAATATAGATTTTTCATAAATTAATACAATAAAAATTGTGTATTTAAAAAAACTAACTTAGATATCTATTAAAAAAAATAATATAAATATTAATATTGAAAAACATTTTATAATAATAGTATTTCTAGAAAAATAATTATTATATAAATTAAGGCTAAATTTTACTTTAGCTATGTAAAATTTACCTTGTGAAATGTATTTAATATTACTCTGTGGTTGTTATATGTATGTGTACTTTTCATTTTTATCACAAGTATTGTTAGCATTATGATTTATCCTACATCTATGTGGTTCAACATATTATTATTTTCTGATCCTACTTGTTATGTAAGCTTGCTTTACAATATCAATACAAGTTGTGTAACTATTCAAGTTGGAACCTTGGGCAAAATGTAGCTTAGGGTCGTTTAGTAGCTATAGTTTCAGTTTTTTTAAATTACACCTAACTTAAAAAGTGTATTTAATGAATTCTACACTAAAAAATACATATCATAGTAACTGTTTAGTAACTTAATTCAATAATATTTACATTTTTAATTTACAGGGGTGAAAACGTTCTGAATTGTTAATAAGAAATGAAAAAAAAAAGTTATTTAATTTATAGAAAATTGTATCAAAAAAATAGTTGGTTTATCTGTTACGAATAGATTATGTACATAAATGTGCTTTTTATTATCATAAATATTTTGTTTAAATAATAAAGTTTTTTTCTCAAACAAATAAAAACCATAAAGAAGGCCTTCTTATCGCTTTCAGTNGTCTAGGGTGTGTCAATGTACAGAGCCACCGATTAATATTTTTACTTTAAACTTGAACCTACCAATATGCCGTCCCGGACTCTTCTTATAGTTTGTATCTCATTGATTGCAGTATATTGGAGTTATTCATGTTATCATTGAAGTATATATGTCCTGGGTCCACAAGAGGTCTCTTACAATTTTTAGAAGAGGGAAGTTTCATTATATTTGAAATGTTTTCTGTTTCTGGAATAAAATTTTAATATTCTCTGATTTTATCCTAGTCCCTGTCAATAGCATCTTTACAAAGAACTGAATACCTTGTTTCTCTGTATAACATTTAATAATAATATTATTATTATTCTACCTGGGTAGTGTTCAAACAATCCTTTGCAACCAAAAAGAAAAGTTGCATGACATTCAGTACTTCANAAAAAGAAAAGTTGCAAGACATTCAGTACTTCAGTATAAGTCTCTGACCAAATAAATAAAGATGTCTCTGAAATGAAGCAATTAAAATTAACCAGTAGATAAATTAACGAGTTTAGGTATAAAAATAAAATTAGTTTAAATTTTGGGGATATTTCAAAAAAATTATTTTCTTTCTCAGCGCTGAGTGCATAAAACAATATATGGTTCACAACATTGTCCAAAATACATAAATGCTAGAGCAAAAAAATCTTAACATCACATGTTTCACACGTATATTAGATCCTATTTATCCACTCACACCGACCCTTTTGTACTCCTTCCATTATTCCACCAAGCAATATATGTCATACACAGGCCTCCACTCACACTCCACACTTGACTGTCACTTTGCTAACTAAGGTGCATATGACGCTATTGCAAGTACTTGTCACCTCTTCTTGTTATTATGGTGCCCTGTCTGACTCAACCTTTGTTTACACCACATTGACATGCGTGACTGAACATGCTGCGTAATGCGAGTTAGGCAACTGGTTGGGTCTACAATACAATACCATACTTCTAAAAAATAATGTTATGCATTTAAAATAATACATAAAATTGTATCTATATTATACAGTTACTATATCATATCTTTTTTTTGTTTTTCTGTTCATATACTTAACATACTGGTGTTTGCCAAACACGTACTTACTAGATGTAAGTCCCCTGAGGATGAATATATATAGTCTAACCTTTCGACTTCGTCCCATGCAAATGGTCTCATTGTAAACACTGACAAAACAGTGCCTACGTCATTTAACAATAGTATCACAAAAATATTAAAAATTAAATCCGTCTTGTACTTTAGCAAGCCATTGCTGTAGTACTTTCTAAATAACTTATAACAATTTCAAAAACTATTTTCTTGCATGATTGTGTTGTCTAATGGCTCATATTAATGTCGCAACGGGGCCAGCCTCAGTTCGATATTGGGGCGGTGTTTATCCCCGTTGGTGGGCAGTATAGTCAGACTTAGATCTAGAAAGACTCGCTTGGCATTGCCCTGTCATAGGTCTTAGTGAGAGGTTGAAATAATAACTCATGCACATTAGCTAGAGAGATTTACTGAATGTTAAAGCCCTAAGTGGGCGTAAAAACAATTGATTACATCGCTGTACTTGAGTACGGCGTGAATTACAACGTTCTAGCATAGCTTGCCGTAAGGGCTGCTAGTGTCGAGATCCGACAATGTTCCAAGTTCATACCATCGGAGAGTTCATTCGCCTCGGTGGTGGAGTCCACAGCAGTGGCCACGGTGACGGGTTCACTGCGAAGATGACTTGGTGATCCAATCTACCGACTAATCGTAGCCGTCGTCGTAGTCGAGCAGAGAGAAGAGGAGAGACCCCAGTAAGGTTTTGCCCATGGCTTAAGTAAGATCGGGGGGGTGTTCGGGAGGTGAAGAATCCTTGAGCCAACACCCTGACGAGGTGGGGGAGGCGCGTGTCCGTAAGGATCCAGCGCTGTGTTGAGATNTTTCTGTAGAGATGGAAAAGTTGCACACGGCCCATCGAGGGACTGGTAGAGATGGCAGGGCGTTGTCCATAAGTTAAGATGCGTTTATTAAGAAAGTAGGAGGGATCGTCATATGGTGGGGGTTTGCATGGGGTGACTGCCACGCGCAGTCACGCGGCCCTGTGTCACTTTCCGGGGAATTACGCATCTATCCCACACACAAAAACAGGAAGTGGTCCCTATCTCTCGCGGCTGGGCACCGCGGTTGAAGGAGAGGCTCTGTTGGGGGCAAGTAACCTGAATATCACTATCAGCCCTTCTAATTAGCGAGATGATAAATCTCGGGAGACTCCCACACCACGTGGCGAGAGGCCCTGTGAGGGAAGCATCATGTCACTTTGTGACATTAATTTTATTTTGTGTGTACTGTAGTTTGGCACGGTTGTGTACATAAATTCTGTAGCCCCATCCTAGCCCGGGTTTTTCTCCGGTTTTCCTTCAGGTAGAGGCAGATTTCTTATACAGGATCTCTAGGTTTTGTCTAGGGGTGTGTTTTAATAATATATAGTTCGATAATAACTTGTACATGTAAATTTTTCGCATTAACTTACTAACATATTGACATTCTATTAGTATTATAACTTGTAGCTAATTTTTCATCTTATCTAGGAACTTTTGCTGAAATTTTTTAATCCGCCTCTGCCTTAGGGCCCTTGATCGGAATTAAAGGGAACGGTTTCTTCCTTCCTTCTGGAAGTAAATTAATTTATTGTCCTCCACGTGGTCATATGCAGTTTGTACTGTTTTTTGACAATAAATTTATTATTATGTTACATTCAAGTTGTATGTTTGAATTCCAAAACTGACAGACAAAATGAGTATTATCAATATATTTGTTTACCACTGCATGTTTTTGTGCAACAGAATTATCTGACTTGTAATTTTTAACATGCCTAGAATGAGTTGGCGTCAGATACCAATTAAAAAACACTTTTAAATTTTCACATCATTGATACTTAGAATAAGTGATTTTACCATTTATCCTTTGATTTAATGTAAATTGCAAATGTGGATAGTAATTATTACATGTTGATAAATTTGTCTGAATTTTGTTTGTTGAGACTACACAAGTTATTTCATTTTGGAGTGAAATGTAATTTTACTGAAAACAACTTTTCCAAATCTTCCAAAGCAATTCTGATAACAATGGACTAATTTAACTTCCCTTTGGGAATCCTTCCACTTGAGGAATATTTTGTCAATTTGAAGTAAGAAGAATCTAATAGTAACTCCAAGGATTTTTCCATTTCTATTTTAAGTATTATACAGTAAGTTTTAATTTTTTCCCATGATATCATACCACGACAGACATGTCACTTGACAATGACGTAAGAAAAAAAATTACATGTAAAAGAAATGATGCTCATAAAATAATCAACATGCAAGTTCCTATTTTTCTCACGAAAAATTTAAACTATTTTTGATTCGTANAGTATTATACGATAAGTTTCAATTTTTTCCCATGATATGATACCACGTACAGACATGTCACTTGACAATGATGTAAGAAGAAAAATTACATGTAAAAGAAATGATGCTCATAAAATAATCAACATGCAAGTTCCTATTTTTCTCACGAAAATTTAAACTATTTTTGATTCATAATTTTCTTCGTGTGAACCGTATAGTAAAATATCNTTTGATAAAAATTTACAGAATTTATGGTGCCGAATACCCAGCTTAGAACGTATTAACCTGATTACGTCTGGTGAAACAAAAATGTCAACGAGCCGGGAATCAAACCCGGGACTCCTGCATTAATTATAGGCGTGTTAACTGCTAAATCATCCATTTCCCTTCCAAGGTACTCGAGGAAAAGTTACTCCAGAAAACAGAAAGAAAATAAAAGAATGCAAAACAGAGTCGTGGGAAGAGTTTGTGCTTGAAAGAGTAAGGAGTAATGTATGGGGATTCCATACAAAATTGCACGAGAGAACATGAAAACTAGGCAGATGTGAA
>NNCF01131678.1:67199-85625 GCA_002313205.1 Laupala kohalensis | reverse complement strand
AAATCCGCCTCTACCAGAAGGAAAAACGGAGGAAAACCCGGGCCAGGATGGGGCTACAGAATTCATGTACACAACCGTGCCAAAGTTGTTCTTAACCAAGTTTTAATAGTTGAATTGATACCGCAACAATAAATTATATTACGTGTCCCGAGTGTTTTCAAAAACATATGCTTAAAGAAATATGTAATTTAGCAGACGTTAAAACTACATCAATTACATAATATTTCTCGAGATCCAGTTCAAACAACATATTACACCATCCATGAACCGGAGAAAGTATTGTCAGAATCCCGAAGCATTTAAGTTACCGTTGGATCAAAATGAAAAATACGAAGCTACATTTCACATCGTAAGAAAATAAATGTTTTTTTTCATTAAGAGATACATTCATTTACCTTCAGCCATAATCCAGTCACGAAAATCTATTTTAAAGGCGTATATAAGAATAAAATAAAAAGTTTTTCTTTTATTCTTTTTTTCCCTCGTATTACATTTTTATCCAAATTGTTTATATTAATATAAACTCAGCGCAAAATCAACCATTGAAACATGCTTTAAATAAACAATTCTTTTTATAAATTTGAATGGCAATGATTTATTTTTCAATAGTCCAGAACTATTTCCCCTACCTTTGTCAACGACCTTCTTATTTCATTTATTGCAGTGTTTGTAAATGGGAAGGAAATGTAGCTTTGTGCTATTGAAGCTTATATGCATGTAGGCTTATCTGCGGTAGCAGGTAGTAGGTGGGTGCTGGGCTCTTGTTAGTAGATGGACCGGTTAGCTGGGTTTACCTACAACTTGGACCACACGGAAATGTTAGAAGAAGTGGTTAGTAATAATTGCAGTTATTGATACCAGGAGGAGCTGGATAGAGGAAGGAAGATTCGCTTTACAGTAGTGACAGCTGCATGAACTGAAGGACATTAATATGAAAAGTTACAAATATTTTCTGACCGCACTGGGAATTGAACCCAGAGTGACTTTGTGAGCGAGCACGCTAACTAGTTAGCCACCGGAGAGGCGAATAACGTTATTGACTTGCCGGTGAAACTGATTATATACTTAAAATATCAAGATTAATGTACATTAATTCTGTAGCCGGGTTTTTCTCCGGTTACCCTTTGCGCAGAGGTGGATTTTTTATAAATCTAGGCTCTTGTCTAGAGACGGCATCAGTTGATATAATTATTAGCGAATTTAGTGTCATGTAATAGTTACGAATTATCAACAATACTTTCCGAATGACTTATAGCTCGATAAAAATACGTACTTGTGAAATAACTTTGTTTGTTTTTTATTTAATACAATATTTGTTGGTATTTGTTAATACTATAACACGTCTCGAACTATTTTTTATCGTTCGGAGTATGTTGAAATGTTAAATCCGCCTTACGGCCCTTGATCGCAATTGATGGGATGGTCCCTTACTTGCGACCGGAGAGTAAATTAGTTTATTGTCGTCCACGTGGTCATACGCAGTTTGTAACTGTTTTTTTGGCATTAATGTATATTTATTAAAAGAAAACAATAATAAAGGGAACGCCATTAGTGGATACATTCCTCTGCCCAAAAAGAGAGAAAAAAGGAGCTAAATGAGAATACACTGGCAGACGTCGTTCCCTGAGTTCCGAGCACCCCATGCGCGTCGCGACGCTCTCTCTAGTGGCTGCCGTAGCAATTTGTTTCGTAATGTCCGACGAATGACATCGTTAACACGCACAGTTCAAGTTTTATTGTCAACTCTTTGAGACCGAGCTTGAGCTCATACAGCGGAGTGTGCGCGCACTTAAACAGCCGGAGACGAGGAAATAAATACGAATTCGAGGACAAAGGCTGTTACATTAACATTCTACACGACTTTTCGTCTTAGTTAAAGGATCGGAGAAAGCTCAAAATCGAACATTATTCGACTCATTTTCTTTTTTACATTGCAGTGTGCGTAAATATCCTGACCCGGGTTTTCTCTGGTTTTCCCTCGGGTAGAGACTCGCTAAGCTCTTGCCTAGAGGCAGTGGTCTATTGAAATAATAAATTTCATATTTTGTGTTATTTAATAGTTAAAATTTAAAAACAATCGTTTCCGAATAATTTATGGTTTGATAATAATACGTCCTTTTTTATTTAATTCGAATTTTGGTGGTATTCTATATCCGATATTATAACACGTACCGAACTATTTTTTTTCTTAGCCTAGTAGTGAGCTCAATTGTAAAATCCTTAGGACTCTGCCTTAGGGTACTTGATCGGAATTGATGCGATGGTCCCTTGCTTGCTTCCGGAGAGTAAATTAGTTTATTGTTCTCCACGTGGTCATACGCAATTCGTAACGGCATTTTTGACAATAAATTTATAATTTTTATAACCATACAAATATGTGTACTCTATGTGACAAATTGTCTAGAAGTCTAACTGGAAGTGCATTAGTCCAGTTGAGTTGTAAGAGTACTGACAAAATACTGAAGTTAAATACTTTGTACATATAATATAATTTTTTGCTAGTAAAACTGCAGAAAACCGTAGAAATGAGGAATTAAAAACATTAAAATTATTCATAATAAGATAAAAAAAGTTTGCTGTTATTTGCTCACGCACCCACTACATACGAGAAAAGCATGTCAAATTCATGAAATTGCTTATTCTAATTCGGATGGCTTCACTTTAAGTAGTTACAATATTAACAGTTTATGTAACTATAAGCACATGAGAGTACTGAATATAGTTAAGAGAATTAGTATGGTTATTAGGAGGAAAATGCTGTTTAAGAATACATATCCTCAGAAAAGGAATGAAATCATAAGACGGAAAAGCACTGGTTATATTCCCCTTTCCTTATCCGTAACGCACTTCCTTCAATATACGCTGCGATGGAACTGAACATCTTTAAAACTAAAATAAATAAAATTAGTGATAGGTAGAAGAGTTGTTTGCTAGTCTCCAGTCAAAAGATCTAATATATCTTGCCTTCGATAAATTCTAACGAAATTTTATTCTCGATCGAGCCAAGCTTGTATCTTTACAATTTAAATTTACATTTAATCTCATGGAAAGATTTTAGTAGTATCAAGTATTTCGAGATAACTAAGTAGGAATACGGGCAACATCCATGCAGTTTGCCCATACGTTTTTATGAAACAGAATTGTGTTTTTTATGTGACGGTGTAAATCCAGTAATTAATTTTTAATTTTTCAGTTTAGTTTGTCGTTTATACAATATTACACACCCAGTGTCAGATAGGATTCTTTCCTACACTTAATAGAATAATTCTATCGAAATTGAATGATTTATTTCAACCATTATCTGTTCCATTAAAGAATTACGAAATGAAAAGAACACTGAATTAGATATTTCAATAAAAAATTTTTTCATTATAAACTTAAATGAAAACACGCAAATGAATTTTGAATGAATGATAAATTACTAAGCACAATTACCAAGTGAATTTGCAATGTTTTGATAACTCTTCAATCAAGTATCATTCACAAATCGACGACATTATGTTTTAACTGAATGTATGCTGAAAATATGACGAACGATGAAATCATTAATATACATCTTAAAATTTAGTTAAATATATAGTTGGAATACAATAAGTAAGAACACATAATTTTTAAATATTTACCATACAGCGTGTTAGACCAAGTGTGTTAGAACTGCTCACCTGAAACAAATAAATAAATAAGGTCAGAGAAGAAAATAAATAAATGTTGATATAATAATAATAAATTTATTTTTTTTAAACAGTACAAACTGCGTATGACCACGTGGAGGACAATAAACTAATTTACTCTCCGGAAGCAAGCAAGGGACCATCCCATCAATTCCGATCAAGGGCCCTAAGGCAGAGGCGGATTCAAAAATTTCAGCAAAAGTTCCTAGATAAGATAAAAAGTTAGCTGCGAGTTATAATACATATATAATGTCAATATGTTTGTAATTTAACGCAAATATGTTTGTAAATTTACATGTACAAGTTATTATCGAACTATAGATTATTAAAACACGCCCCTAGACAAAGCCTAGAGAACCTGTATAAGAAATCCGCCTCTACCCGAAGGAAAACCGGAGAAAAACCCGGGCCAGGATGGAATATTGGATAAGAAAGATGTAAATGAAATGAAAGAAGTCAATACAGAAGATACTTATAAATGGAAATCTGTTTCTAGTGATCTTTTATCTGGGGAGGTGGAATTACGGTTTTTCAAAATAGACATTCATCAATAATTTTCACTCGTTCCGACAAGTTTTATTCAAAAGATTTTTCATGATTTAAATATATTAAATAGTAAACTTATTATTTCAATATTTAATATCCGCAATTTATCATAAAATGATTTGGGTAATTGCCAGATAAAATTTGGAGAAAGTAGTTTAATCCGAATTGTTTTCTACGTCAGACACATCAATGCGCCATTTCGTCACGTGTGCTTCTAACTGATGATGGAAATCCATAATGTTATTTTACGTAATGTTATTACGCTGTGAGTAGATGTACTACGGCACCTTTCTCCATCCGATCACGGAAATTTTAAAAAACGAGAATAAAACGTAAGTTAACCATCAAATGCTTTTACAGAATTTGAAGTTTTTTTAGGAAAATAACAGAAACAGATAAGAACGGAATATATTCCTTTAAATCATTTGAAAGAAGTTAGAAAATAGGATGATCCATCTGTTGCCTTCTCATTTCGCTGTATTTAGACCATTCTCAAACAATGAACAATTTCAAAACATTAAGATGTTTTCTCGTATCGCAAAACTACAAATTGTTTGGCACTTTCGTCTCAATTTTACGCGAGTGTCAAGGTGTGGGACCATTTACAATTTTCGAAAAGTGTACAACAATGTGTAAATTCTGATTTGTGATTTGTGAAGTGAGGTAATAATACACGCGCACCAAGAATACGTTCTGGAATATTGCATACAAACGTTTAAGAAACAACCGGAAACACCTCTATACCTGAAAGAACCTAAGATAGTTCTACAACAATTAACGTTCGTTATAGAATCAAATTAAATAAATAATCAAAGACTCAACACCTTTAACGGACGAACAGTACATATTTTTTGTGATTGAAAACTCACAACCTTTCCACTAAAGTTTTAAGTCATCGTCAGGTGATTCAACATTACAACACGAAACATTACAACAGAACTATTGAACATGATATTAAACATAAATATGAACACAAAATATATTTACAAAACAAAAAAAAAAGCAGAAGCTAAACAAACATGTTATGATATTGTATTGTTTATACCAGATAGGTTTTCATGTGTGGGCGTAAATTCAAACTCCGACTGAAACGCACTGTTTGAAACAACTAACTTCTCTGTCCAATATTAATGCATTCCCCCAATCCGTCAAGTTATCATTATTAATCTAACATAGTAGTCTTAAGATACAAAACTTAATTAGTAGAAAAACACATTTTCTTAATTGAGTTCCACTTTTACATGACCGATACAATAAAGAATTCTGTTCAATGCAGAATCCAATAATTCTGTCCTCTACTTTTCAATATTCTGAACTTGGACCATCTCGGGTATCGCTCACAAAGCGAATCGACCACCTTCAATTCGTCTCCGTCCAGAAGCTAATCAATCGCTGGTGAGCAGGTGGATCTATCGAAGGTTCAATGTTCCTTTGGATAGAATTCATTGAAGCGACTAATGATGCCGCTCCTCGTGATATTACTTTTGTGCAGATTTATTCGAGGATATTGCAACCCTTCTCGCGAAAGACCACTATGAGATTAGGAATATTGTTAGCAATATCTTCAGGAGTCTTGACCACCCTTGCACCGACAGCGGTGGTGTTGTGGAAAGGCTGCCACGATCCCATTGGCTGAGCGGGAGAGCGTGGGTTCAAACCCTGCTCGCCCGAATTAGGTGAGGTTTTCAGCTGGGGTTTCCCTCACCTACTCCAGAAAAAAATGTTAGTTCGGTACCATAAGTTCCCTGTCAACCCAAGATCTCTCCTTCCCAATTCCCTTTCCCGAGACCAACGGCTAGGTGAAAGACCACGCAAAAAAAATTAAATGAAATAAATAAATATATTGTAATACTATCGAGGTCTTGGTCATGAATTAGAAGGTATGTTAACTATGTCAACGTTTCGGTTAATTTATTAAAGGATCATCAGGGCTGTAACTGACATAATATTGCTATTTCTAGATTACCAGTATAATGAGAAGAATATTTTTTTCGTTATAAATATAAAAAATAAAAATAAAAATCTATTATTGAAAAAGTAGTTACAAATGCGTATGAAAACGTGGCGGAGAAAATTACTCTCCGGAAGCAAGAAAGGGACCATCCAATCAATTCAGATCAAGGCCTGAAAGGCAGAGCTGGATTTAAAACACTCCTAACAATGAAAATAGATAAGTACGTGTTGTAATATTAACATAATACCAACAAATTTATTAATATTTAATAAACCACGAAAATGTTATTTCAGAAGTACTTTGTATTATTAGTAGTTATTCGGGGAGAATAGTTAATAGATCGTAACAATTAAATGACAATAAACTCGAGATTTGTTATGTCAATCGATGCCACCCCTAGACAAGGACCTAGCGAGTCTGAAAAAAAAAATCCACCTCTACCCGAAGGAAAACCGGAGAAAAACCCGGATCAGAATGGGAATAATGAGAAACGTTGCCATAGTCAATAAACCTTTTAATTTATGAGAAGTCCTCAATATTGTTACAAGATATTAAAATGAATAATTGTAAGAACATCAATATAGAAGCACACAATTATTCACTACACCAAATATCGATCTATTATGAAGAGGGTGAGAAACGTTGAAAGGAGGTCATGAAACCAGGAACCACATGGATGAACTACCCTTGGTTTCGTTACGATAATATGGATGTATTAGATATTAATATTAATAATAACAATAATAATACATTATTAGTCTGCTAGTGATCAATGCTCGGTGACATATAAAAGAATACATACATAATAAAATAATACGAAGTTAAAAACAAATCATCAATATCTATAAAAATATCTATAAAATATACACACAAACGGAATAAAATGCTTAGAAAATTATTACACATGGTTACGACGAGAAGAAATTAGATTTAAGAAATTAATTATACATGAGGCTCATAAGTGTGTATATTCACATCATCCATACACAAACACATTTTCGCTTACAAACGGATACAGACACACACTCATAGGAGCAAATATGTTCAATATACACACATATGTCATTACTAATTAGGAAATGTAGTGTATATGTCATTACTTTTTAAGGGCTCGTCAACAGCAAAGTCATTAGAGCCCATCGTATGTCATTACTCATTTTATTCCCTTAGCGAAAACATAATTGCTGTAACATGAATAAAAGAACATAATATGAACGGAGCTAATCAATGTCTGTTCCTCGGGTGGACAAAGATAAAATGTATCTGGTATCGATTTTTCTCTCTCTTGAAACAGACATTTCCCACACAAAAGAAGTTAGTTTCCACGAAGATAAAACACTTTTTCATGTTTCAACTCACCGTAAATTGGTTTACGTATTAAATCAAATAATCATAAACAGATCATCATTCCATTTAAATTGTTTTCCAGATTAAATTTCGTCACCGGAATGAAATGAGAATAATGAGGAAATTCTTTTCGAATGAGAAATGCATTTAAGTCGTTTCCTTTCGCCCTCGCGAGCGCTTTGTATCTGAGAGATTTCATTTCACAAGTCCTAGTGCTCCTTGGTTTTTTGTGATGTTCAAAGAAAAAATCCTCTTCTTTGTACCGTCGCAGTGTTCTTCAGACTCTTTTAGATGCTCTGTCTAAAATAATTCCTCGAGTGGATGTGAGGAGATTTAAGATTTTTTGCGGTGCGGGAGAGATACGCGACGAGGAGAGACCCAAGTCATAGAAAGGTGATGAAGCAGTGAAGAACAGAGGGAATATCAATTAACCATTCGATTCTAAATATTTGATGTCTATATTTCTACAATATTTTTCATATCATATACGACTATATATAGACATAAACTTTGTTTTTACTTCCTCACATACGTAGTTTCTAAAAAGATTTGTAATCGTGAAAAAATACGAAAGGGAGATTTCGATGGAAATATCCGCTTTTGGTTATCCCTGATTCAGAGAAAGTGGTTTTTGGTAAAACGTCCGTCCGTCTGTGCGCAGTGATTCTGAGTAAATGGATGGATCAATTTAATTCATATTTCGTATTTACGGTAGAATTTACTTGTTGTCGATGCACGAGCTCTAATTATTTTTTTAACTTTAAAACAAAGGGTACTTCACACGAAGGTCTGAGTACTCTTTCGAATATTAATCAAAAACGGGTACAAAGATTTTACTTAAATTTTCTGTATGTAAGGTACAATTAGTATGCATTACACCCGCATTAGCAGTATTTCGGTTGAAAGTTTGGTATACACGCAGTAAAATAATTTCTATATGCTTCACTCACTGATTAGTTTACAGTTTCAAGAAGCTTGAATAATATTTAGCAGTGTGAATGGACCAATCAGACGTAGAATACATATTTCGTCAACTGATATGATAATGATAAAATACATATGAGTACACAAGCGCACTACAGATACAAAAATAGATCAATTTCTGTCTACAACAAAATGACATTTACATAACACTTTTACGATATTTTTTGTCATTTTACGCTGCAGATGGAGAAACGTATACGAGAAAGTAGGAGATGCAATGGTCTTGCACCACTAGTTTCTCAAATGTTTCGACTCTCAATTGAGTTTTGATCGAGAACATAACAAACAAATGTACACTTCTTAGTTAGATCATGTGACCTAAATGGTCAGAGTTTTCAATCCATGGTATTCAATACAATGGTAATAAGAGAACATTTAAACTTTTAGTTGTTCGAATATTTGACGGAATTATTCATTTTCCAGAGTACGTAATTAATGTGTAAAATTTCATTATTTAATTTCAGTAAATTTTCGTACACTGCAGTGAATTATTAAAGTTCGAAGTGGTCAATTCGATTCACGAAAGTAATAGTTTGAGAGGGTTAGTGAAACGATTATTCATTTGGATTTGATCATTTTATTAATTATTTAATTCTTGTTTCTAGTAAATTTTGAACACGTGAAAATTTCACACAAATATCATAAGTAATTAAATTGTTAAATAAACCAAACAACTCATTATTATCTATGTGTATTTCACTTGGTGTACAATTTGGTTCGTTGCTTCGTTCACGAGATTTCGCATTTTGCATAGAGACATTCTTTCGTAATTTCATGAAAGGTGAACGAACTGAATTTAGGTCAAAGTGCGAAACCATTGATGAATCAGCTGCGTGTGCATCAATTTCGTGTTTCATGCAAGATTCATAAATACTTATTAGCTATCAATTTAAATTTCCCCAATATTCATCATATTTTCATTTTAATTGCAATAACCCTAAAGAAGAATCCTTTGTAATTTTAAATCATTTCATCAATTACTTTTTCTGGTTTCCATGCCACACACGTTTCATAGAAGAGAGATCTTGTATAAAATATATATTTATTAAAATGACTAGCTTACAGGACAGACGTTGTCAAAATTCCAATAAATTTGCTTGTGATCGTATTGTAAATTTATGAAGTACTATTTTAAATGTGTAAATGAAGTGAAAAACAGAAAAAAAAAGTATTTCTAAATGATCATTTTATCTTTGGATACCTAATTTGAGGAGTACATTCAGAAGTACGCGAATGGAAAATTAAGATTTTTTCAGTTCGTCCAAATTTTCCGACTTTCCTTTGTAATTGTCCCGATTTTTTCTTGAAAATTTTTCAATGAAAAAACTATAACGAACAACACAAAAAGAACAAAAAAAAATTACTCATATCCATCGTTTGAATCGTAAGTTATGGTCCTGAGTTCACACATCCCACAGAAAAAACACTTTTAGAATTTTCCAATTTTCCGGGCAACTTTTTCAATTTTTCTTTCTCTAAAAACCTTATTCTGACATTTTTCTAATTAGCCAAATCGGTCCAGCCGTTTTCCAGTGATGCGCTTGAGACAAACAAACAACATTTAATTCTTATTTATGTAGATAAATGGTGGGTGAATTGACTAGTGTCTGAAGCAACCGTTGTACCTTTAAACGTGATATAGTGAGTCGTGTACAAATAGAATTGTGATTTTGCACACCATTCAGAACTACACATGTTTATACATCGAAATAAATAAATTTCATTAATGTATTTACATTAATGTTATATTGATTAGTATTGATGTAATAGGAATGCAATGCACCTATCGTCGTGCAGGGGCGAGACCATCATGGGGAATGTAGCTTAGTGCTATTGAAGCTTATCTACATGAAGCAAAGGAGGTAGTGGCTGTTGTTAGTAGGATGGCCAATTAGCTGCATTTAACAACAAGGTGTTAGTAGGAGAAGGTTTGCTTTTCAGCTATACGAACTGTGACATTAATATGAAAAGCTACAAATTTTCTGGACCCATCGGGAATCGAACCCGGGATGACTTGGTGATGAGCGACAACACTACCACCTCAGCCACCGGTGGGGCATCGGGACCTTAATGAAGGAGCGACGGAAATTGAAGCGTGTATTCACGCGCGTTTACGAGCAGTGCCGGGCGGCGCTCTGCTGAAGGAAACGACGACGCATGCAAAGCAGTTGGTGTTCGTATTGCGATTGTCATCGGCGCTGCGGATTCACGAGGTCGTAATGCAGTGAGGTTCAAGGAGCTTCGTATGGGGTAAGGTAAGAGTACAAGGAAATTATTTTGTTAAATAAAAAGGAACGGGCTGATAATAGGACGGCTTTCACGTAAAAAATTACTTGTAGTGCAAAATCATTGCACATACTTTCTTAAACATTTTCTTTTTCATATGCAGCATAAAGTGAGAAAAACTATCCTACAAGTGTTATGTAAATGTAATTTCGTTGACACAGAAATTGATATATTTTCGTATCTGCAGTCCTCCTATGTATTTTATCATTATCATATCTTTCATTTCAGTTTAGGAAAAGTGTGTTCTACGTCTGCTTGGTCCATTTTTACTGCAAAATATTATTCAAGCTTCTTGAAACAGTAAAGTAATGTGTGAGTGAAGCAGACAGAAATTATTTTACTGCGTCTATACCAACCTTTCAAGCTAAATACTGGTAATGCGGATGTAATGCGTACTAATTGAACTTAACGTACAGGAAATTTAAGAAAAATCGTTGGAGTCGCTTTTGAGAAATATTCAAAAATGTATTTTGACCTTCATGTCAAGTACCCTTTGTTTTAAAGTAAAACAAAAAACATCAGAATACGAGCACCGACAACAAGTAAATTCTACCAGTAGATACGAAATATGAATGAAATTGATTCATCCATTTACTTATAATCGCTACGCACAGACGGACGGACGTTTTGCCAAAAAATAACTTTTTCTGAATCAGGGAGAACCAAAACAGATGTCCGTCGAAATCTCGCTTTCGAATTTTTTTACGATTACATAACTTTCTTTATACTACTTTTATGAGAAAGTAAAAATTTAAACAAACGATGGAAAAATATTAATATAACTCGTAACTAACATTTTATTAGTATATTAGGAGTTTACTAAAATTTTCAATCCGCCTCCGCCTTAGGGCCTATGATCGGAATTGATGGGATTGTTCCTTACTTGCTTCCGGAGAGTAAATTAGTTTATAACTAATGCTTTTTGACAATAAAAGTTATTATTAATAATTCTCACCCATCCAGCTTAGTACAACTATATCACTAGCTAGTGTAATATTTCTACTACGAATTTCGCGAGAAAAACTGCGATGTTTTGTAAATTATATAAAAATAGTTCACGTCATTCTATTGAATGTTTCTCTCATGAAACGATAAATCGAATTCTTCTTGAGTTACAACTTTTGTAAAAATGTGCTTGTAAATTCATGTTTTTCATTAATAGTCGATATCCAGAAATAATTATACTAAAAGGAATATCATATTGAACATATATAAAATGTTCCCAAAGCAAACACAATATATTATAGCGAACTGAATCTTACTCAAAATCCCCTTAAGGTTCTCCGCAATAAGCTCAGGAAAGCTTGTGCAAAAGACTGGAAATCCAACATCCTAGTAAGTAATTCATTCGCACCTAGAATTTAATATTTTCAGCTTAAGGAAAAGAGGAAATCTTTTTTATTTCTGAACGTAATCCCACGTCTGTTACGTCTCCACAAAAGGAACGAACTGAAAGAGACGCGTAAATACTGACGAATTTAATACTCGCAACTGTGTCGCTTTTAGGGCGTGTTGAGCTTCGTCTCACAGGCACTTTGTGGTATAATTCTCCTCTCTTTGGAATAGAAGTAATAATTAATAAACTTTGCCAAAAAACCAGAAACAAATAGCGAGTGACCACTTGGAGGATAATACACTAACTGTACTCATCGGAAGCAAGCGAGGGACCACCCCATCAATTCCGATAAGGGGCCCTAACACAAAGGTAGATTTAACATTTCAACACACTCCTTAGATAAGAATAAAAATGCTCAGCTACGTGTTATTATAGCAACAAAATACCAACAAATTTGTACGTGAATAATACACAAAAGAGATAGTTATCAATTTACGAATTATTATGGAACAAGAGATATTTCCGAATAAATAGTTTATAAATCGTAACTCTTAATTAGAGTTAATTAGATATTAATTATTATTATTATTATATTAGATATTAATTATTACAATATACTCTAAATTAGATAAATTAGAGATTAATTATTACAATGGACTAAATTAGAGATTAGTTAATTAATCTCTAATTAGACAAATTATTTTTACAATAGACAGCAGCACCTATGCAAGAGCCTGTGCATAAAATGCGCTTCTATCCAAAGGAAAACCGCAGACAAGATGGGGCCACAGAATTGAAGTACTCAACCGCGTGAAGGTTGAGTACAAATAGAACTAAACGTATGTGAACAATAAGGAGCAACAATGGCATATAGCACAAGGTCAAATGACGTATTTGATATTTGAAACAATGACTTAAAAAATAAATATATAACAGGGAATAGGAACCCATTTTAACTTTTATTAAAATTAATAGATTCTTTTATATTGTAGAATCCATGAACCAGTAGGTAGCTTTTAACCGCAGATTTGAAGAGAGAATATTTATTGAATTTCTGGCGACATAACCGTTCTCGAAACACCATTGAAAATACTTGTCACTTTCATTTGTCAGAATAACTGAGAATCGAACAAAATATAGAACTTTAACGCAGAAACAGTCTGGCCAACAAATCGCGGAGCGTGTTTATGAGTTCTAACTAGGAAAATTAAGAAAATAACCTGGAAATTTGTTCGTCGAGCAAGGTTACTTCAATGCTATTTTCATAATCTTTATAAAAATAATCAACCAAATATTACAATACTAGAGTACATTATAAATATACTTGTGTTTCACCCAGCCATATGCATTGTTCATACGGCATATGGGTGTTGCAGATTTCATTATTATATAATTATTAGTTTAATAATGAACTTATTTTGTTAGCCTATCCCTTTCAAATAAAATCATTGAAAGCAAATTAAATTTACGAGTCAATTAGTGCTTTTCCGTGTTGTGGTGTACGATATACGTAAATCATATGAGAACTTGTTCCTTTCGAATATTATGATGTATACTCATAAACGTACAACATTATTGCATCAAGAGCAAATTTGTAACTTGAATACTCATCTTTCTGATAATGACGATTAATTAAATCTGTTTACAACCAAAAATCTTACACAATTCCCCAAACGGCAGGTTGTGGATAAATGAAAAGTATTCTTATAAATGGTCGTGTCCCCTCGCAGATAACACATTTCCCATTCAACGTACAATCCGATTCCGTGGCACAGATTCGGGCTTATGACATATATTCATCTCCCATTCCATAAGATTCCCCAGTAAACCAGTTACGAAGGTCAAAAATCGATAGCGAACAACGATCCTCCCGTCCCTCCCTCTTCTCCCTCGTGACCCGATGGAACGATAACTGCTTCAGTGTTACGATTCCATTTCGGATATCGGCGACGACGGAATTGTGTGAAACGACCCACGATATTTTTAAAATTTTTATCCGCTTATCGTGAAGAGAACTTCTTGTAGATATATTCCTTGCATGTAGAAGTTGACGTGGAGAAGTTGTACACCATTTCCACCCAGACCCACAGAATGGTGTTCAGTTGTGGCGGTAGTGGTTAACAACCCTGCGATAATGTTGGAGTCCCCGGTTCGATTTTCACCTGACCGAAAGTTATCAGAATTTCACGCGTTTTCTATAACAGCTCTTTACAGGATAATAATGTCTCATAGACTATGGACATTACCACGGGAGAACTATAAAATATATATTCATAGAACTACATGGAATTGTGTGATTAGTGTGGGAAGATACCAATTTAGGCTCTCCGGCGATGCTGGGTGAGTTAAACTAGTTAATAATAATAGTTATTTATTATAATTATAATTTTCCGTAGGACTTTAAGGCTCACCAATAACTGGGTCATTAAACCCTTATTTTAAAGCTAGTTTAATATGAAGTACTCATATATTACTAGAGCTCTATTTTTAAGCTAGGTTATAATAATAGACCCTTATATGAAAAAATCAACATTCAATTATAAATTATCTCTATAAAACAAACCTATTCTTAAAGAGACAAGACAGGAAAATAGAAATATTTCTCAGATACATTGCAACATTTTATTGCGTTGAATTATATTCCTATGTAATGTGATTTACATGAATGATATATTTACAATAGTGACTTTTATGGTCACTTTTTGATCATATGTATAAATGAGCATTTGCGAGGGTTAGTTTATTTGTTTTATCTACAAATATTAATCTTACCATTCGACAACGAAATTGCTTTTTTTCGGCGAAAAGAAGTCTGAAATTACTTTCTTTTTGAGAAACTGATCGTGTGTAACTCTAAATAATTGGACAAAAAAAGTTGCGCATATATTTCCGCTGTCGACGAAACATTGATCTGGAACCTCATCGTATTGAAGCGACGGCGGCGTATCAAAGCAGAGACAGCCTATCGAAAATATACGAAATATTTCAAAAACTCAGATAAACTAGCTGCATTCATGAGCTTTTAATTTCCTCACACAGCTGGTGAATGGTACGTACTAAAAGAAATTGTTATCTCGCGTTAAATAATTTCCTATGCATACCTCTAGTGTCATCATGACGGACACACAGAAGATGGCGAAATATTTAATAAGGTCAGATATGAGATTAGGCTTTGTCTCCGTGGGTACAAAAAGTATAATTTAAATTCGTCCAAAATAAGCATTTGTAATTTATTTGCATTAATATTTAACAAACCTAAACATTTGTAATGAATTTGCAATTGTACACCTGATGGTCGAGTGAAATTGTATTAGTCCTGTAAGATTTCTTAATTAAGTTGACATTTTGTGAAGGAATTTGTCTTCTTATTTTGGTTGAATTAAAATTTCTTACGGTTAGAGATAGTTTAGAATCGGAATTTCAGGCATCGAAACACACACACACACAAAAAAAAAACTAAACAAAATATGTGAAGTTGAGAGAGGAAATTCAATTCTCTTATATTTTCTTTTCTCTTCCAGGAACTGAAAGGAAGAGAGAGTAGATTATGTTTTATGCTCATGATACCCAACACGAACCCTCGCCAAACCCTTTTCACGGCAGGACTCCATCAGTCACTCTCTAATATGAGGTCTATTACCATTCGAACGCATGAGGCGTAATGTGAAAGGAAGACAAATACATTTGCGAATAAAAACGAGAAAAAGAGAAGAGAAGTCACAGCCTCAAAGAGGCGAAACTCCTTCTCTGGCAAATGTGACCTACGAGGATGTGATGGCAAGAGCCACTCCGCCAAGAAGTCTCATATCTCCCGCTCTACGACTCTTCTCTTATGATGACCGTGAATAGTGGAATGGGAAGTGAACTGCGGAATAAGGAAAAGTAAAAAGACGATTCTTCGCCGCCACAGTGCAAAAGCACATTCTTCGCTGTAATCGCCACAGTTTTCTTTTGAATCTTAGTCCACATCATAAGCTACCATCAACGTTTGCTGTCGGAATTATTTTTGTTTTCTCTCATGAGGACTCGTCGAGCTTATGTGCTACCAACTTATATCAGGACAAGCTCTGATATACTGTTGACACCACAATTTACTCTAAACACAAATGTACATAAAAAATAAACATTTATTGACAAAAAAGCAGTTAAAAAACGGCGTATGAACTAATAATAGACTAATTTATTCTCCGGAAGCAAGCAAGGGACGTATTCCATCAATTCCGATCAAGGGCCCTAACGCTGAGGCGGATTTAACATTTCGACATACTCCTAACGATAAAAAATAGGTCGACACGTGTTATAGTATTAACAAATACCAACAAATATTGTATTTAATAAAACACAAGAAAGGTATTCCAGAAGTAGGTATTATTATCAAACTATTGGTTATTCGGAAAGTATTGTTGATAAATCGTAACTATTAAATAATACAAAATTCGAGTTTTATTATTTCAATACAGCCGCCCCTAGCAACATCCCTTCATACTTATATTCTTCAATTACTTTTCGTTATCTTTTTAAAACTTCTGCTATGAAATAAAAATTATGGTAACAATGTCGCTTAAAAGTTTTAATTGTTTCTATCCCATCCATTTATACCAATTTTACAAAGTTTAATAACAAAAATATCATTGAATGGTTAACTTCTCATCGAATGGAATAAAATTATTTGTTGATATCTCTACGGAACTATTCTACCGGCCTTGTTTGTCGATATTCATGGACTTTGTTCGAATAAGATTCACTAGTGACAGGTTTGGAAGGAGAATTCACGGTGGGATTCTGTAGAATCGCAGATTGTTACTCGGATCCGTTTCCTACTCATACATCAAAAACGTAACTAAGAATCAAAAGTATGAATAGTACTGGTTTTTTTATGAATGCATTTCAAGTGTCTTCATAAGTTCTCTTGCAGGAAAGTATACTAATACAAGTCTGTAGCACGGAAACCGGGAAAAGTAATCTATTTCAAACTTCCAAGGACTCTTTTTAAGGGTTCATGGAAATAAAATGCAAAGAATGATTTTGATATTGATGGATTAGAAGAGTACAAAAACAATTAAAATCGTCTCCAATCAGTAGATGTGAATCTTCACTCACATAACTGTTCATTATGAAGCTTACTAATGTGTCCGTCAGAGTTCGATTAATAATAATAAATAATTTATTAGTCTGCTAGTGAGCAATGCTCGGTGGCAGATAGAAAAGAATACATACATAACACATTGATACGAAGTTAACAAACAAATCATCAATATCTATAAGAATATATATAAAATACACACACAAACGGAATAAAATACTTAGAAAATTGTTAGACATCTTTATAATGAGAAAGAAATTAGATTTAAGAAATTAATTATCTACATGAGGCTCATATGAGCGTATAATCACATACATATACAAAAATATTTTCGCTTACAAACAGTTACAGAAACACTCATACGTACAAACACGCTCAATATACACACATATGTCATTACTCCTCCTATATCAATTAGCGTAAAAGTAATTGCTATAACATAAATAAAAGAAATTAATAACTATTTATCGCAGCTAACTTTTTATCTTATCTAGGAACTTTTGTTGAATTTTTTGAATCCGCCTCTGCCTTAGGGCCCTTGATCGGAATTGATGGGATGGTCCCTTGCTTGCTTCCGGAGAGCAAATTAGTTTATTGTCCTCCACGTGGTCATACGCAGTTTGTACTGTTTTTTGACAATAAATTTAAAATATAAAAAATAAAAATAAAGAAGAGTTGCTGAGAGTAACCATGTAAACTTCACTACACATCATTACACGTCACTACTACTATTCACTCTGATCATTTTCTATACCCTTAGACTCCAATCACCTCACTACACTTCACTGCACTTCACATATGATCCTATTTCAACGAAGCAAGAAGACGATTGCGGAAACAATTGCGACATGTGGGTCGGAAGGACAATTCACTGAGCGTATAATCCACGTGACCGAATCATAGAAGCAAAACTATATAAAGGCTGAGATGAACATAACCTAAAATAAAAACCAGAGAATTCTGAGGCCTTTACTATGCGATTTCTTTATTTCCTTCTTCCCCGATATGAAATTAATTCGTAATAATGTACATATGAACGTACTACGCTGAAAACGGTTTTTGTATTTTTGCAGGGTTTTCTTAGTTGATTTAATTTTTGAAATTAAAAGAATAGAAAACTTAATATTACGAAAATTCAGAAATATAACATATAAATTTACAATAATTAGTCAGAATCCCGGGAAACGCGAAGCAAAATGAGCTAAAGTTGACAGGTGTT
>NNCF01131678.1:55441-66955 GCA_002313205.1 Laupala kohalensis | reverse complement strand
CCCCCCCCCCAGACATAAAATAGACAATTGGTGCTTTTTCTGTCACAATGACAAATGAAAGAACAAGCGAAATCATATGAGGAATACAGAAAGATTTAAGATTGTACTTAACATACATTACGAAGAATGGGGCCGAGATAATTTATACACATACAGCAAAAGAACAGGGAACAAAGAACATATAGGAGACGTGCAACAAATTACTCCGCTATGTATGACTCTGCAGATATTTTAGTGATAAACGAGTATTGTTCTTTCGCCCAAATATGTAGACACATGATAGTAATAAAGTATGCTGCATACATAAAACATAACCATACTGTACTTTTATATCTTTATTAGAATTCATGAGGACGCCGACTGAGAATTAAACACTTCAAAATAATACATAAATTTTGAATAGGGATACAATAATACATCAATTCTAGGATTTGAAACACAAATTGTGAGTCATTAAAGTGAGATGTATCCTATTTAGTATAAGGATGAAATTTATTGTCTCTTTTCAGAAAAGAACGAATATAAATCAATAACTTAACGGTTATCTTAAAAATCTGATTTAAAAAATTAAGTCTAAAACAATCCATGACATACTGTGCAGAGCACATCTATATAAGTAAAAATTAAATGCTGTTCGTTGGAAACCGTATCACTTGAGAACGTGTGGACCAATTCGGCTGATGTTTTTAAAATGTTCTGAATAAAGTGCTTAGGGAAAGAACAATTGGAAAATTTGCCCGAAAAATTGAAAAATTCGAGAAAAACTGAAAATGCTTTTTTCTAAGGAATTTCGTAAATCAACTCAAGACCACAACTCACGATTCGAACGATGGGTATATCCATTGAGTTTTTTTGTTCGTTATGATCCACAAAAACTAACCTAAATTATTAATAAAACGTTATTAAAAATAGAAGTGTTTAAATTCCTCAATTTAAGACAGTAATTTAAGGAGGAGGAAAATAATCATCATTAAACTTAATGAATTAATTATTTTGTGCATTTAACAAAGATAAAAAAACAACTTCTTTAAACTGTACAATTCGACGAATAGTTTAGATTTTACAAGAAGCTGGTGGTGTGTATACAGTAAATTGTTTGTATTAAATTAGTATTATTATGAATTTGAATAATTTAGGTTGTTTTCAAAAATCAGTAAGTAAAAGTATTTTGATCTTACAATATAGATTTTTTTATGAGTAAGAGAAGATTAGTCCAAGAAAACTCCCGAGTGACGAATAATTCCAGAAGAAGTGGAACTTCGGAGTAATTTCGAAGTACAGCAGAATGTTTCCGGTTCAACCTTGAATTTTGTTTTGGAGGACGATACACTTACCTTAATTATAAAGATAACGGAGACAACGTTTAGAAAGATATTAGGTGAGGCATAGACAGAGGTTGTACAAATATTAATAATAATAAAATAATACAATGTAATGTCTACTGTCATAATCCTTTATTAAAACAAGACATCTTTTTTAAAAGACAGAGTTCACTCTACGATTGTATTATTTTATTATTTAGAGACAACTTATATAATACGTTACTAATTACAGGATAAATAGCAAATGTTTTCTTTAGTAAACTTCAGTTAAAAATATTTTCTTGTTTAATTAAAATAATATAAGTAACGATCATGTGACCTGCAGAAGATGCGAAAATCTTAAATTTTCGTACCTAAACTTTCCACGTTTTCTCAAATTGTTTACAATGTATTAAATGTCCCCTGCTGTGGCTAAGGGATTAGCATGTTCGCTCCTCACCTAGAGACTCCGGGTTCAATTCTCGGCGGGGCCAGAAAAAAATTGTAGCTATTCACTTTAATGTCTCTGTTCATATTGTGAGGATTAAAAAGAAAAACCTCCCTCCTATTCACCTCGTACTACTCCTAGTATCACCAACTCTTACTATTAGCAACTACTCCTACAAACATCTCCAGGTGGACCAACCCTGCTAAGCGACCCACCTACTTACAATAATCCTACCACCCACCTCCTAACTCCTATCGCTCCGTGTGCATAACCTTCAAAAGCACGCTACATTTCCCATTTACAAATACTAAAAATCAAATAAATAAATTTATTAAATATTTTAGCGTACTTTTTATGAGAAAAAACTTTTTATACCGATAATCTCTAGATCTACTCATAATATACTCTTTCAAAGTGTACGAGTTGAGCAGAAATGAGTCGAAGTCATGAGAATAAAGTATCCAAGGAGAAAGACTAGACACCTGAAAGACGATTTTTCAACTTCCTCTAAAGAACCTTCAAGAACTTGTGGCTTCCAGACGCTGCATGTGACTGAGTGGGATAAACGATCATCAGAGGCCGAGAAAGGAAGTTATCTGAATCCTACCATTATCTCCTCCTTGCCTCCTAATGACCATCGTTCGTTGCCAAGGAAACGTAGCTCGCGGTTGCTAATAACCCCAAACTTTTCCAATCTTCTGATGGTCGTAGTAGGAGGATCGATTATGGTTAAAGAAATCGTATACGTAGGGAATGGCAAAGCAATAGTTTTTTATTGTCTGTTGAAGGTAATAGCTTCTTCCGTCGGATAGGGAGGGAGGTAGATTTAGCTAATTGGAATGCATATCCGGCTCTACTGTTTCGTAAAAGAAATACACAGCTTTACTGCAGCAATTCATTTATTTGCTTAATGAACTTCTCTTCGAAGGCAACTTCAAACGACTTGATGCGAGAAAGATTGGGTCGTTCATCATGGTATAAAAATCTGTAATGTTTTATTTTCTAATCAATAAAATAATCTATCCGAATTAAAATTATAACATAACAAACTAGCGTCACTATTCAGACACGGTATAATAAGGATTTTTTTCATAAAAAATTTAAAAACCATAAATCACACCCTCATCTGTTGCATATATGTTAACATGACGATTTTGATTTAATACCTACTACAACATTCATCTTTACAAATACCTACTTCTTTACTAATGAAATAAATGTAAGAAAGCACTTATCTGTTTTGGGAGAAACCACGTCCAAACTACCAAAACTAATCTCGGTGAAAATAGGCAGAGAGGTAACTTAAAACGCAGAGAGCGTCACGGGATATCAACAAATTAACATTTCGTAAAGAATTGAACATTATTATATCGTCATTAGGGAAGAAAGAGAATTATCAATACTATATATATATATATATANATATATATATACTGACGTGTTATCGCAGCACATATCGCTTTTTATAAACTTGAAGGATTAGCTCTAAGGCGTACATGTCTTAAATGTTGATTACAAGATACCGGGAGGAGATAACCAGACGATAAATAACACAGACATAGTTTCATAGACGGCCGCTTGCATTTGCAATTTCATAAGGGCAGTTGGTTAAAAATATTATAAACACACTGCGTTTATAATTTTTCATTATACGGCTCCATGAAATAAATGCACAAAGCAAAGGATAAATAAAATCGTTCATTTGTGTGAGCTGCTTATAGTGCAAACTGCTATTGGAGGAATTGGTCTGATGTTGACAGATTGATGTTCATGACAAGAAGTAAAAGATTTTGTCATTCTGTCATTATTTATTGATCCAAAAGGACTTTTTGGCCTCATGGCGACCATCTTCAGTGCTACAATTATTTTTTACAAAATATAAATTACAAAATAAATATAAATGAGAAAGCTGGAATCCCTGGCAATTAACTTTCATACAGTCCACCAAATTAACATTCATAACCCATCTTTGCATCCCCGCGTATCTAATCTTTCATCCACTATCTTCTCCGCAAAGGAAATTGATCTTCTCTCCAATGGTTTAAAATATTCTCCTAACATCACACTAAATCCTCATAATATAAAAATATTTTGTGTATACACCGATACTGTTCTCTCTCATAACACCAAATATCTAATGACATCAAATATCCAGCATCTCAGACAATTAAAAATCGTTTACAAAACATACGCCACACAAGTCCCTCAGACCACTCATTCAACACACTTGTCGGTATTAAACAAAAAATTACTAATGACAACTTAATAATAACTAATAATAAATAAATTATTAATAATAAATCAATAACTTAAAAATAATAAATTATTTACTACTTGTCGCGGAAACTATTATGTATACGTAGTATAGAATATTATCATTATTCTTTACATGTTATGACGTATCCATCGTCGTCTACATAGCAATACAATGTAAGTGATTAATAGCGAGCAATTAAAACAGACACCAATTATTATCATCAATCAAAGCATATCTTAGAGGAAATTCATCAAAGAGATTCATCAAAAACAAATCAAAAAACACGTAGAAAAATTGAAAACTTGTTACAATTTTCTCGACGTTTCGATTCACAGTGGTTCCATTATGTGAAAATATTATTTGATGTGTATTATTTCTTGATTAGTTGAATCTTTTTGGTGAATTGTACGCTTTAATTAGTCCGTATTATTTGTATGTCTATAGAATGCTAGTTTTCGAGATAGCCAGTCTTGATTATTCTCTATTTTGCACTATTTATTATTATAACATCTATCATTTCTTATTTAGAAAGTATAGCTATTCAAAAATTATCATTTTTTCGCGAGCAAAAGTGAGGATACTCGCTAGTCAAAAATGTTTTTTTAACTACTTACAAAGACAATAAAACGGGTTTAACCTAAGAAGTGACATATCATGTATTCGCAATTCTCATTTTCACAAAGCCACGAAACGCGAAAAACTCAAGACAGATGGAGAAACTAGTGGGGGTCGGAGATCACGCCCCAGCCTTACGGTCAGAAAACCCTAATTCTGGCGCAATGATTTGACTTCAATGCTTTGCTTCTATCGCATGAAAATAGCCCCGAAAACTTATTCGTAACTTTTACGGATTGTTCTTTAAATTGTGAAAAAAACACATCACATTTATTATTTTCAATCTGACCGTTGGTTTCCCGTGGTTCCCAACGGTGCTCAATGAATGGACAATTGCTGTATACATAAAAGATACTTTACAACTAAATTAAATAATATTAAAGAAGCACTAAAGATGCTAAAAATACTCTTACGATACAAATCACAAGTAAATAAAATTACAATCATTTTAAGTTCAAAACAAAGATTTCCAAAAATTAAAACTGCAACTATCCGTTCAATGGGAGTGAATACCAGGGCATTGTATGCACAGCCCACGACTCTACTTAAGGGGAATTTTACAGGCAACAAAAAGCCTCGCCACACATTTGTATATAAATAATATTTGTAAATAAAGCGGCCTATTTAAATTGAAAAAAATATTCAATATATTTTGATTTGTTGTAGAACCAATATTACCCAATAGTATGAATGTGAAATTTTCCTCTCCTATGGAATCTTTAAACGAATTGGAGGGCGATTGAGTAATAAAAAACATATTTTTCCGTAAATTAAGAAAAAACTCCTGTACACATGAAAAGAAAGAGCATAGTCTCTTATTTTCCAGAGTAGGCCGTTCATTAATTTAATTCATTTTCAGGTTTATCGAATAATTAGGTTCTTGAAAAGTTAAATGTAGGAATGTGTTTTTAGATTTTTCGTTCATTTGTTTCTCATTATTATTGTTGTTATTATTATTATTGTTGTTGTTATTATTATGGATTCTTTCTCAGTAGAAACTGGAAACATTATTTTCTTGTTGTAGGGCTTTACGGCTCGTCGACATCGAGGTCATTAGAGCCCTAAAAACTTGTAGAGGTAGGGAAAATGCAGTTACACACTAAGGAGAGCCAACATGATTCTCCCCGCGTTAGGGACTCGCCGAATGACTCAACCATACCCACTGAAAACCCTCCTGAATTACAATATATCAAGAGGAAAATGAAAGATACCCTAATAGCCCTAATAGCGTCGGGATCGAAAAGAACAAGAGGTGACCAAGGGAGGTCAGAAAAGAGAAAGGAACGAGCATAGCACAAGAAAGTGGGAGTAATGTCAGACTCAGCTCGGGGCCCCGTGTTCGCCAAACACGTACTTACTAGATGTATGTCCCCTGGGGGGTGGAAACATTCACCCACCCAATAGATGGTATTGGGATTGGGTTTTATCGATACAGAAAGGAAATTCATCCTGGCCTATATGATGTTATAAATTAATTCAAAAAAAATTTTCGGACGATGTGCCATGTCTGCAGGAGGACAGCTTTTTGTGCAACCTTCATAATATTCTTCTCGAGTCCTGGCTTTTCCAAATTATTCTGAAACCGCTTCGATAAAAAACCTTCGACAGATATCACTAAGGGGATAATTTCAAACTTGCTTAACCTCCTTATATTCTTGATCTCAATTGCTAGGTCCTCGTATTTCCTAACTTTTTCTGACTCAGTTGAAGTAATGTTGTGAGTCAGTGGAACGCCAATATCGATTACGGTGGCTGTCTTATTTTCGATATCAATATGAAGAATATCTAGGGGTTTATAATCCACTCTCTTGCCTGTCAACTCGGTTATGCCTGCTTAAGTAAGCATTTATTATTATTATTATTATCACCATTATTATTGCTTTTCTGTGTTTATGTCACGGTACATTCCGGTTCCTAATTAACTGTGGGATCAGTTCCGAGCAATAGTGAGTAAATTTATTCAAAGTCGAATGCTGAGGAAGTTCCCGACAATGTGGCAGGTGTTAAGCACTAGTGACTTCTGGAAAATGTATGCAGTTCTCTTCTTGATCTCTAGGGCTACGAGATTTTCATGTTGATTCTCGTGTATGAGTCCTGTGCTGGAAATGGCTAAGGGAAGAATATGCCCTTAATATTAATTTACATTCCACTGGTTCTTAATGCTATATGTCAGGTCGGCATATTTTCTTTGTTTCTTAGCGAAGGTTTTCTGCATATTTCGGGTTACAAGTGGGACTGCGATGTAGAGAATGACGGCTCTATGATAGTTATGTCTGGTCTTTTATGTTCTACCGTTTTGCATGTTAGAATAGACCGGTCATAGTGCAATTTCACTTTATCATTCTACAGCAACGGTTCAGGGCAATATTTATAGATTATTTATTATTATTAATTTTTTTGCGAGAGAAAGAAGGCAATTGCAGAAAGCAAAGAAATAATGGAAGGATATAGATGACAAAGAAAACGCTCCACAACAACGCCGATTATGTGTCGAGGAGAAGTTTGCAGAAGCTGAACTCGCGATACAGTGGAGTTGATCTCCTGGGATCGCTTCTAGCAAATACGACGACATCCTTAACCTCAACGTCCTTGAGGCGACGCGCATGCGAGTTGCCGACGCACGGCGGGCGCTCCGTAATGCGTCATTAGGGATATGTTGAACTGCGTGCTTCGGAGCGGACGAACAGTCCACCGGGCGCGATATCCTCCAAGTACTTCGTTTAGATAGCAGTTAAAGATAAGCGCAGGGGAGAAACGCCTGCGCGAGGAACAGCGACAGACGTAAATCACTCTGGCAGTGAAAAATGAACTCCTGCTTGAAGCCTTCTCAAACCACCCCTTTCATAACAAGGTTTACATACAATGCTACTACTTACGTGCAATTGAAGGGACGAGTTCATCAATTTTATTTTTTCATTGTTCATAAGGGACGATTTTCTGGATTTAATTTCTCTTATACTTTATAACTCCATCGTTATACTACTCTAGATACTCGTTAAATTCCTTTTTTCATACATGTTTTTGATTAATTTTTTGTTTTAGGGGGGTTTAGGTCTGGGTGGAAATGGTGTACAGTTGTGGAAGGCGAACCGGTGGTGTAGCGGTTAACACCCTTGCGACCAAGCAAGAGACCCGGGTTCGAGTCCCGGCTGGTCGCCATTTTCACCTGACCGAAAGTTATCACATACATTCTCCACGTATAGGGTTCACGGAAGAAATATGTACTTAACCTGTAGGCCCATCATGGTTACGTTTTTCTCCGGTTTTCCTTAGGGTAGCGGGGGATTTTCCATAAGCGGGAATATCATTTAATACTTTTGTTATTATTTATCTCTTATTTTAACTGCACATTATATCTACGATTCATTTTAGAATAATAAATTGATAACAGAACGTATTTGATTAAAAAAAGTTAAATCTGCCACTGGCCTTGGGCCCTTAATCGGAAAAAATAGGATGGTCCCTTTCTTGTTCCCGGAAAGTAACTTAATTCACTATCCCCCACGTGGTCATACGGAGTTTGTAACTGCTTTTTTAAAATAATAATGTTTATTTAATGATCAGAGTGTACAAGTACAAAAAAAAAACAACTTCCATGATTAATTTCCATTTACTAGCTACAATTTTTATTTGAATTTCTAAAATTATTTTGACAAAAATATATAGATATAGAACTTGATATGTTAAGGTGGTTTACGGGTTTTAGTTGTTTGGTCTAGATAAGTTCATAATATTATTTTCCTAATATTAAAGGGACGCAATTACACTGCCTGTTTTGTAACTACTTAACAATGTCAGTAATGTGATATACAATGTTGAAAATATTGTATACATTTGGATTGAAGCAGGCTTCAGCATAAAAGAAAATACACTTTACTACTGTAAAAACTGTTTATTATATTGGGCCTTTGTCTCAATCTACCTAGAACACCGGCACTTGTCCTTCTTTGACACACGTGTACAAAAGTTCGAGAGGAGATGAACCTTTATTAACAAACCTTGAATGTGGGGTAATTGGATTCCAGTAAAAACTTAAGATGGGCCCTTATCCAACTCAACCTTTCAATTGCAAAATTTAGCGCACCATGCGACCTTCTTTCGACAGCTTTGTGGAGACAAATTTATTATTATGACGTCTGTTAAAACTGGTTAATAATAGTAAATAAATGGACCAAATTCATTCGACTGACAGTGTATTTTGAAAAACCAAACACAAATGACATAACGTTTGGATCTCAGTTGCGGGTCATCGTATGTTGCATACAAGTGTTATGAGTTGTCGTTGGGTCGATTCAGTTACTGTTATTAATTTTATTGTAAATTTTTCAAGACACAACGTTTTGAACCCAGATTGGGAACTTCATCAGGTGTGAAACATTTTGAGAAAAGAACAATGCAACATTATGTAAAATGTAAATATTAATACATAATATAATAATTAATTCATAATATTATAATTATTATTATATAATACGTAATCAATAATAATAATAATAATAAATATTGTGAATTGTTCATAGGTCGTATAGTATACATTTTACTTTTGTATACGTACAATATTTCCAAATGAATTGTTATATTCTCATAACTCGATTTCAAAATGACCATTTTTTAATATACAAAACTTCAAATGATAACTTCAATTTATTTTTTAATATATATGAAATTATGACAATATATATGATTGTTTTTACACGTGATTTTTTTAATACGCATAATTATAAGGAGAAACTAAATCAAGAAAACTTACTTAAATTTGAGAGTACAACAAACAACTTTCTACGGAAAGAACATAATCAAAACTATTAATTAGTTAATGTACGGTAAATATAATAGGAGCATATTGTTCAACACTTTTTATATTACACCTGTTTACTTATACTAATTTTAACCTGAACAATGACGGGAGTTAAATCTACGAACAGCTTTCATACGTTCTAAGATACACAAAATACTCAAAGATTTATATGAGATGATCGAACGGCTTTCGGATTTATTCATTATAAAATAATTTTAAGTAAATTTTTAATAAATGTTTTATATACATTTTTAGAATTTTTTGATGGCTGTAGTTTAATTTAATGAACTTTATGTTAAAATACAATAAAAGCAATAATTGTTATTTTAACTTTCAGTATTATACTAAGATACTGAGCAATGCTCGCATTTAGACAATATAAAAATATTTTCAAGTAATTTTTTATGAATAAATACTTATTTATACCTAATTAATTACAATATTTAATTTTTTTTTTCATTATTAAGTGACAGATGAAGTGACAAAGTGCAAGGACACAACAAGCAAATAATAGACTTCTGTGCACACATGAATTAGTAACAATTCGAACAGAGATTACAACGCTAGGCGTTCTCCCGTGTGAGAACGTCGCACTCCTGACTGCCAGCGAGCGGTAAGCTACGACCCCTTGGACCAACGCGCAGTTCTAAACATGTTGACTTTCCAAGGTCGAGTATACGACTTGTGTTTAAATTATCGGCCACGTAACGTTCCGAAATGGAGGATTGGATGGCCACCGCCCACCCCTCGTGACATTGAGAGTTATTTGAAACCTTCACCGACCTCCTACCCCCACCCCATCCTGGAAGCTGCTTTATTTGGTGTTGTCGGAAATATTGTCTTGTAAAGGGAAACCGAGACAATACAGCTCTCGTTTTAAGAACCCAAAGAACAAAGGGAGAACGGTTTCACATAAATAATTTTGCAAAATGAATTTTCACGAGATTGACACGCATGGCATTCGATTCCTGGTATTAAGCCTTTATATATCAAGTCTCGGCAAAATCCCACCATTAGTTTATGAGATAATCGATTTAAATTTATAATTATTCGTCGTATAATAAGAGTAAGATAAACAAGAAAAAAATTATCTTACTGCATAGGACTCATGACTGATTTTAATGACTTTCAAAACACTCAAATTTATCATCAAAACTTTATTTTCTCAACTGCGCGTTATTCTTTCAATAATAATAAAACAATAATAATAGTGAACAAAAGGGGTGTATCAAAAATACGTACGGATGTAAGGATCATTTACTCACAAGTCAAATGGTACATAGAGTCTACAAGGAAAGGAAGAAAAAATATGCCACTAGCCTGGATAGACTACAAAAAAGCGTTTGATAAAGTCCCACATATCTGTATTATTGAAGCTTTGGACATCTACAGGACATCCCCTACCCTCCTTCCCTTTGTTAGCAAAACAATAAATGCTTGGAACACCGACTTGTATCTGATAGCAGACCCTAATAGCGGTAGCAGCACCATTGCCATTGAAAATATCAAACTAAAGAGCGGAATATACCAGAGAGATTCTTTGTCACCTCTTCTGTTCTATATAGCTTTACTCCCCTTCAGCTCCATCTTGAATCGTACAAATAAGGGATACGCATGCAAGCATGAGAAAGAAAAGGTCAGCCATCTTATGTATGTTGACGATCTGAATCTTGTGACAGTCAGATGAAGAATTAGCCGAACAGCTGGAGACAGTAAAAGTGTTTCGTGACGACATCAGAATGGCATTCGGACTTGATAAATGCGCAAAAGCCTCATTTGTCAAGGGCAGACTGAAAACAAAGCAGAATATCGAAATAGATAGCGCAACAATCATCAAATCCTTAGACCAAACAGACGTCTATAAATACTTTGGCGTAGACGAGCATGATGGAATCCAACATTAAAAGATGAAGGCCAAATTGAAGAAGGAATACTTCCGAAGGACGAGAAAAGTCCTGAAAACAGAACTAAGCGCTAAAAATAAGATTACAGCAATAAATACGCTAGCGGTTCCGATAATCCAGAATGGCGTGGATATAACTAGGTGGACTCAGGCTGAAATACGAAAGTTGGACTCTCAAAGAAGGAAATTCCT
>NNCF01131678.1:14085-38386 GCA_002313205.1 Laupala kohalensis | reverse complement strand
CTTTGTCTAGGGGCGTGTTTATTGTAACAATAAATCGTGAATTTAGTGTTTTTTTTCAACTCTTATGATTTTTAAACACTATACTCAGAATAATCTATAGTTCGATAATAACTTGTACATGTAAATTTACAAACATATTTGCGTTAAATTGGGGTGAAATGGAAATGAAAAGTTCCTCTTTGTCCCCGTCGACATAACAGAGTTCTTAATTTGCAGTTCAAATATTTAAGTTGAGAAAATAAGGAAATTGAAAATGTCTTAATGAACACATACACGCTATAACAATACCGCAAAGCAATAAAAATGGTACGAGTAAATATTACGTCACTATTGTGAACTGACAGACACATGAACCTCCTCCTCCGTCGTATGGATCTTAAGAACACAGAATTCAATTTTCGCTATAAAATACTCAAATGTTGAAATAAAAATCAGAGAATACATGTAACCAAAACTTTCCGCTTTGCTTACACACAGATTCGGTGATTCAACAAAAAGTCATGATGAGCTCTTATCCCAAGAATGCTACAAATATGCAGATAAAATGGAGACCTGAGTTTTCAATTTCCTTGGCACGATCGGTAACTGGTGGTGAGTGGGCCTAAGCGCTTGTAGATTTTCCCAGAGTCAAGCAACGCAAGTAACACGCAAGGAATCTCCAGGAAGAAACCGTGTGTGCTACTTGATTCTCTTTTTCTCCAATCTCCCTCCGTTTCCTGACGTCATTTTTCTGACATTAACTTTCGGTCTCAGTGTAGACGTTGTTGCCGAAATCAAAAAACTTCTTTGAAAGGAACTACTATCGTATTTTCCCCGTTATAAGTTTAGATTTTCCCCTAATTTGTCATTCGACAAATACAGAGTTAATATTTTACGTTATTTTATTTCATGTCGCCAACAAAAAGCCGACGTTGGAAAATTTTCATTCCTCAATACAACGATTAGAGACTGGAATTTAATAAATGCACCNAGTGATAGAAGGCCCACTAAATGTGTAATAATACAATGAGAAAGTTCTGGAAGAAGGGGTGCTATAGTGTAGACGAGTGGATTGTGATAGTGATGTGAATTGATAAGAGAAGGGAAATGCGAGAGTTAGAAAGGGAGGGAAGGGAAATGTGAAGTGCATTCAAGGGCTAAATCAAATGTTCGAGTCATGCACTGTAAAATGTGCAATAAGTATTTATTAATTTTTTATTAGTTTCAGCATCAAAATTTTTAATTTTAATATTATTTCAATCATATAGTATAATTATTTATTTCACAATTTTTAATTTCCGTTCTCTGTAATATGTATTTTGTACATTTTATTTTATTTACTTATATTCTGCCACCGAGTAAGAACTGCCCATTTGCAGTTAAATAAATGTTTATAAGTTAAATAAATATTATTCGATCACCAGACTATTAATACGGTATCACAAAGAATCTGCAGACGCAAAATTGTGCCAGGACTAGCACGTCACCACTCGTAGTCTGAGTAAAATAACACTTTCACTAAACACAAACAACACAAGATAGTTATCTGAAAGTGTTCTTCTCCAATTGACTTCCGGGAAGGAAGTCTCACGTGTTCCTGGAGGCGGAGGTCGTCCGTCGCGTGATCCCAGAGAACCTTCCTTGCTTCCTACCCTTCCATCTGCGCCTGCAGCTCTGACGGAGAAAGCAACCTGCTGAACACGACTGCGCTGCCGATTGCGTCGAATACGATTGAAAGGAGCGAGACACACACAGTAGACACGCTCTTCGATGAATCGTTTCATTTTCTGAACATAATTTAATGCTTATAGTAAAAACAACTCAAAATTACTGGTTAATGTGGGACTGGCGCTTCAAGTTAGCCCAAACACGAAGATGTATAATAATAATAATTATTTTTATTCTTATTGTAATAAAATGTGATTTTAAAGTTGCTCTTGTTTTGTAAATAAGTATTTCTCCATGAGTCGCAAAGTCATTCATGTCATTAAATGACCTGTAAGGTATATTTTTCAATCACAATAAGTACAAGATTCTCTGTTTATTTATTTATGTAGATTTAATATATTTTTGTGATTTAATTCTACCTGCGTTCTACCTTAAAATATTGCTTGTTAAAGTATGTATTTAGATTGTGTTGTAGTGTACAGTTTGAAAAAATTCATCATCACATACAAACAAATGTATTTCCACAACTATTTCACTTACGAACCACTCATTCATAAAAATATTCATTTATTACATGTATTTAATTTCAATATATGGAGGATATATATCATTTGGTGTCATATAAGTACTTTTGTTTAAAGTTCTCTTTTTTTTGAGAAAAGGTGCCCAGAATCTTCAATTTCAAATAAATAAGTTCTTTGTGTCTAGTGACAATTAATTTTAAAAAATTAGGAGAAAAATTTCAAGTGTTTCAAATAACAGATTAAATAAATGGATTACATATCGAATGTCTTGGTAATGTACTAGTTTGGTATATAATAGAGTTTCAGTTCACAGCTGTTAGTTATAATAATATTAATCATAACTGATTGACCAAATAACTGCTTACGCTCACGTGGATTTCTGTCAACTAATAACTTCTCCGGAAAGAATCCAGGGACCATCTGTTTAATTCTGATCAAATATGCCGAAATTAATGGTGTCCACATCATTTCTGGGTCCCAATGAACAATAATGGTATACAATCCCCCCGCCCCACCTAAAAAAGAAGAGAAAGTAGATAGCTGATTCCTATAGTATATAGCGAGATCATTTAGCAAATGTGATTTTCCATGTTGTAATAGCACAATGAGATAATTATTTTCATTAGTGAAGAATTAAATTTACAAATTTAGAATTTGGCAGACATAAATCACCGCAAAGAAGAAATGAATTATAATAGCTCCAAGTGTCCCATGACATTTTAACCAGTGTTACACTTTGTCACAAGAGAAATTTTGTTTCCAACTGCTACACAGCTATTAGTAAGTTAATTAACATTTATCAATAACAATAATGAGTATTTATTTCCACCGGAGTGTTATTAAATGCAGGGTGTTGAGTAACCCTCACCAATTAAAACTTTATTGTGAGTATATAATCAACCAAAAGAGAAGCTGTATTGATACGTTTGCAAACCTGATAATGAAAATTTTAATTTAATTACCGGCCATCAATGTTATTTCCAGTCATGTGATGAGTTTTCATATTTCAAACAAAACCCGTAGAAAAATATCACTTTCAATTATACACATGTTTTCCAATTCTCTAAAAAGAAACTTAGGTGAAATAAATCAATCGCTGATTTTATTGATTCTAACGGGAATATAATACGGGATGAAATGTGGTAATGGTGTACTAATGTTTTAGAGACTTTATTTTCTCGAAGAATTACAGTATTTTATTCGCTAAAAAGTGTCTAGTATGCAATTATATGTCAAAATGCATTCATTTTCTATTGTATAACCTACGTTTCTTATCGAAAAAGCAGAGATTTTAGTTGTTTGAAAAAAGGGTTTGGTGGAGAAAATTTCAGGATTTTATAATATCACTTTTCATATTTCCCGAGAAACAAATAAATAAATAGATGCGCTATGCGAACAGCTAAAACATTGTACAGATACGCGCCACTTTTCGTGCGAGCTACATTTATAGATAATTTTCTTAAGACAAATAAAAAGAAAGATACCGTAAATTGAACCTCCTAAAAGTCAATATTTGTTGCAGTAATGAATGTTCCAATTTTTTCGTCACATTTTCTCATTTCTTTTATGCTGTATTATACATTTCATCATTCTCAATCCTCCATTTTACTTCCGCTCTGTCATGTAGTTTTCATTTCTGTTAAAAATCTCTCTCTGCAGACGCGCCCAACGAGGTCCCTGCGGTCCGAAATAGGATTTCCTCAAGGCTCTCGCGCCAGCAGATTCTTTTCTTTATCACAGAATTGAGAAGGTGAAGGTCGCGCCAAAAACGCTTTGCCTCACATGAAGTAATAGAGAGAGGACATTTCATCCCAAAGTTTCAAACTGGAATTTAGCAACCAGTTTGATTTTCTTTTCTTAATATTTGTGACAGGAAGAGAATCAAACAAATTACTTGTTTTTTGTTTTATGTTGTATTGGCGTTGGTAGAATTAAATCACAAAATATAATAAATTATTATTATTATTAAATAGAGTAACATGTACTTATTGTGATTTCAACTTGAGAAACATACCTCACTCTCTATTTAAAAGAATTTATTGCAATTATAATTGATGGTGTTATACACTGCGTCTTACGGAAGGTCTCTTAAATCAAGAAAGTGATGGAAGTTTAATTTGTAGAAATTTTTTCGTACTATTTTTACATCACCAGACATTACAAAAAGACATTACATTTTTTCCGAGGTGNGCGCTCGACCGCTTCCATGAATTTACATTATGCTATTACGCATTTGAAAAGATTTAAAAGAGTTCCTGAATATTGTTTATACTATATTATTAACTGACAGAAATTAAATAATGTTCTTTCATCATCATGATATTGTGTTGTACAACAATTACAAGAAAAATAAAGAAAACAATTATACTTCTCTGAGATTGGATCAACTTGGATCGCTAGTCCCAACTTGCGTAGTACAGTGAGGTTCATACCGGATGTGAGTACTCATATTATGTTTCGGTAAGATTCTAATGCACGAGGAGACGTTTATTTCAGTGGAAAGTCGATTTGGGAAATTGGAGGTTCCCCAAAGGAAACAACAGGAAAAGGAAAGATAGTTTACGATATAGAGTTCGCGGTCTTAAAAAATCTTTTCAACACATGCATTGACTTGACATTATCGTAAAATTTTAAAATCATAATCACATACACCCCATTCGCAAACCGATACAGTTATGTTCAATGTTTTTATCTTTTGATAATTTGTATTTTCGAATTATAAGAAAAGTTTTGTAATTGGTTGAAAATAAATAAATTCTCAACCTCTTCAGATAGATACGAATGGCCTCCAGGAGAGTCTATTTTCATATATTTATGATGTTGTCCAATGTCAAGTTTGATATTTGACTTTGAATACATTGGGAATAGAAGCCTATTTCTCGACAGCTCATTCCAACTTCACATACACACGGCGCTCCATTTCCAGTTTTATAATATTCAAAATTTGAAAAATTGAATATAAACATTTTATGTACATGAAATTATGAGTATAGATTGCTAAACAGCATTTCCATACGTCGCACTGTTTTGAGATACAGCGAAGATTTATAACGCAAAAAAAGTGAAATCTTGCAGACGCCCTTTGTTTAGATGAGCCCAGGAGGGAAATGCAAAGACTTTAGAGGGAAGATAAAAATTTCAGCAAATCTGTACTTCGATGAGCTGATATGGAGTTAGGAAGCGAAATTTGTAAGGTTGCGAGGATAAGCATTTTTAGATTTGTTCATGTCAAATATGTCATAATGTTTGATAGTTGTTCACGATTTTCCTCTTTATTCATGAATAGTTATCCAACTTAATTTTATTGCTGTGTACATTGTTTACTGGTATGATCTATGAACCCCAATCTATATCTAGTCCCTTTTCCAATTTCATAACCTAAATACTCGTTCTTCTTCCAAATTAGTTCTGTTAATTCTCAGACACAAAACTCAGAAATTCTCGCATTCTTCCTCTATCGAGGCGGCCAAACTGTGGAANTAAGGAATATTCCAACAAAATACTCGTTCTCCAATACATTGCGATCCTCTTTGCTCTCGGAGTTGCATTAACACAAGGACCACCGTATGAATGAGTTATTCTTTCCTTTCTTTTATCTCTTCCTTTTTTATTTCTTAGCCTATTTTTTATCGCATAGATAATGTCATACATATTTATTTTACCATGGAAATGTATTCACTAGGAGGTTAAGTGTAAGAGAAGGCATTTGCCTTAACTTCACCTCCAAATAAAGATGTTTGTTATTATTATCTCTTTTTAAAGAAATGTAATAGGAAATTTGAGTGGGACACACTCCAGATATTCGTATATTAATGGTTTTATTGCAGTATTAATACGATTTATCAAAAAACGATTTAATCTCTCCATCACAACACAACCCCAGCGAGCAAAATAGAGCTGGATTCCGTATGACGGGCACATGATGTTTCTCCCACTTCATCACAGAGTCAACCATCGACTAACAGTCGGAGGAAAAGCACAGCGTTTCAGATGCACGGATTGTGATAAGATTCCTCGTTCTCAACTTAGTTCCTCGTAGGCGAACTTCCATTTATCCACAAACTTCAGACAATATAAGCACGCACGTCAATATAATTATGCATGACAAATTTCGCTGTCACGTCTAAGCATTTCTGTTTAACCTTTCCCGTTATAAATTTTTATAACAATTATATCTGCATTATTCTTTAAATATTTTGGAATTTAAAATCATTTTTTAATTGTTGTATTTGTAGATGAGAAATGTAGCGTGTTATGGAAGCTTATCAATAGGTGGTAAGAGGAGGGTGATAGGTCTATTGTTAGTAGTTGGGCCGGTTAACTAGGTTTACCAACAACTTGGTTCACGTGGGGGTGTAAGCAGGAGTAGTTACTAATAGTTAGAGTTACTGATACCAAGAGTAGTAGGAAGTCAATAGAAGGAGAGTTCGCTTTTCAGTAGTCATAGCTATCTAAATTTGGGATATTAATATAAAGAGCTACAAACATTTTTAGGCTCTACCGGGTATTGAACCCGGGATGACTTGGGGAAAAGCAAGAACGCTACCACCTGAGCCATCAAAGGGGTTGTCCACAACATTTTTGACAACAGCATGCAAGTCAATATAATTATAAGTTACAAATTTCGTAGTCAAGTCCAGACATTTCTTTTTTCCCTTCCGCGTTATTAATTTTAATAACAATTATATGTACTTGCATTATATTTTCAAAACTCATGAGTCTCTTATATTTGTTTTAACACAAAAAAGTCTTATTTTAGCAATGATTCATTTCTGTGTTTAACTAGGCACAATAAAATGTTCTACTGTGCATTACTTACGATTCTCTTGTTTCATCAATTGTTTTCGAAGCAAATGGTTCTGAAAATCACCTGAAACAAAGGAAAAATGCGTTAATATTGCGTAAACCAAAATCACACATCTCTACATTTTCACAAAATAAATGGTCATTAAGAAATGACATGTTCATGAACGCAAAAAATATATAATGGAAAATATTCATCGTCCTCACGATTTTCAGAAAATATAATTCAGGAATCGTATTGTACAGTTCTCTTCCCGAAGAGAAAAAATATATCACTCAACGACCCAGCTTTAGCAAATGGATAATAATCACGATTTTCTTACACGCGATTAGGAAAAATAACACAGTATGCGTTTCACCGTACAATATGTATCGTCGATGTGTATCGTTCATGATTCTGTTAAACGACATTTCCGAAGAATTCTCTAGGTTGGTAGTAGTTTTGCAGTGCAATGTGGGTAACATGAAGACAAATGATGGGTAAAATGCGCATCTTGTTGCTCACCAACGAACACCAGAGGCAGCAGCGTTCCTTCCTCTTGCTACTTAACATAACCTACAAAACGAGTCATGAGTGAAGAAGCAAAATGGAAGCCATGTTGCTAGCAGTACGGAAGAAAATCGCGATTAGTGCGAGTAAACGATGGGACCACTTGAGTACAAGCTGTAAATGGCGATTTCCTCGTAAATTGTCATTGAAGTAATTGGAAGAACGTGCACTTCCACAATCATAATGAACTGCACAGAAAACCTTGCTTAGGGCCCTATTTCGCCAAATGTAGAATAATCGCGATTTCCTTAAGGCGATTAGGTAAATGGAATCGCTATTACATTTTATGCGTTTCACCAAGCAAAAATAATCGTCGAACAATGTTTCTGAAGAATTCTTTAGGTTGGTAGAGGTTTTGCAGTGCATTGTGGGTAACTTGATGACAATTGAAGGACGATAAGCGCATTTTGTTATTCACCAACGCCAGCAACGGACACCGGAGGCAACAGTGGGCCTCCCTCGTGCCACTGAACATAACCTATAAATCGAGCCAATAGAAAAACAAAACAAAATGAACGACATTTCTTGCAGTATTGAAGAAAATCGTGATTTGTGCTGGTAATCGAAGGGTCCCCGAGCGTTTAAGAGAAAATCGCGATTTTCTCGTAAATCGAAGTTGGTGGAACACGTATTTCGATAACCACGATTACTGTGCAGAAAATCTCGTTTAAGTCATTAAACGAACTTGGTGAAAGTGGGTCTAAATTCACGATAATTTTTTTCTACCGCGTAATTGCTTCTACGAGTTTTGGAATACATATTATGCCCCTTTGAAGAATTTAAAAAAACAAATCAATATTAATGCCTCGTCAATTTTAATTCCTTTTCTCATTGATCATATTATTTTATCTATGACGGATTAAAATACAAAATTATTCTCATGCATGTTTTTGTCACTTGGATATACAAGCTACAGCATTGAAAGCGACTGTATAATTAATACTTTCGTCATGATTAATCTCAAATTTTCAGTAATTTAAGTATTTACGATTTTTCAGCAATACTTTTTAATAAAACAAATTGATATCAGAACGTGATTTTCGAATAACGTTTTTTCTTCTATTGAAACCGATCTTTTATGTTCTCTTGACAATAATATTTGTTAATATTCTGCGGATAATGAAATTAGCAGCTGTTTTATAGAGGTTCACAATTTTACCTTCGAATGCAGAAATATTCAATCAACCATTGCCTTGGGACCCTTCATCAGAATTGATTTAGTGGTGAATAAAATTATTTCCTAGAGGCCATNTTATTGAAGGGAAAAATATAAAAAGACACATTTTATTGTTCAAGAGAAAATCCACAAAACAAGATACTCATGAAAGAAAAATTTCCTGAGCGACGCTGATAAATCGTTTCTGGCAAACGATAAAGTAGGTATTATTCAAGACCGAAGAATTTTTTTTAATATTTTGAATATGAATTGTTTTAGTGAAGTAAAAAAAAATACGAGGTCGTTAGAGATCAATTTTTGTTCCTCAGAAAGTTTTCATTCAAAATATCTACCGCCATCTCCACTATTTTGCAGAACCAAGTGTAGTACCGGTATATTCATTGAACATAACAAAGTCAAAATTAGAATGTGTGTTTTGAAACTGACTTTTCTCTCTTGAATATACAGTTCTTGGAGTGAATAAATTATTACATTAGGGGATACAATAAATCTGCACATTCCACATCGGCCTCTTATAAGTGTTAAAACATCATTTTACTAAAGTATGCACATGAAACTACTCTGTGAAGAATACGAAAACAAAAAACAAACAGTGTGTCCAACTCAACTTTCCAATTATATTTCCTAAAACAAAAAGTATCATTAACGGCCTATATTGAAAGAGTATATAAAATAACACACGTGTATATAATAAACATTAAGATTATCAAATAAGATGACATATTAAAGATTCCAACCTGTATAAAAATATTTATCCTCAAAACGTAACAAAGTATTATGTGATACCTCACATCTTGGTATTGAAAAAGGGTTTTTCTAAATTAATAACTTCCTTTTATTTGTTATTTAATTTCTTCTAATCGCATTAGGTACACTTTTATTATCTCTTCTTTTCTGTCTGTCACCGAGCATTGCTCACTTGCAGATTAATATATTATTACTATTATTATTATATATTCTGTATAATTAGAAAAAAATAGAAGTGTTTAAATCATTTAATCTGTTTCAAATGGAGAAAATCAATCCTGGAAAATTGTTATAATTAGTTACATTGAAGCTTTGTTAGATTGGTTATCAACCATTGCTATTTATTTTCTCTTTGAAGCTTTTCACCAAATCGAAGTTTTATTCCTCTCGTCTTGACTGGTAATGTCGTAATATTAAATCCAGAACAAGGTATGATAAAAATGTCCCTCGGAGCAGGGATTTTATGAAGTGAATACATTTCAGCTAACAGGTAAAATATCGCACAATAAGACATTCCTTGCAGGAAAACATTGTATTCCAAGAAAGAAAGAAATTAATATTCTCAAAATAACATTCCTGTGACAATAAACGAAGGACAGCGTGGTTCGGGCGATGAAAAACGAGACTCATGTCACAACACTGATTAAAAGAGAAAAAAAAAGATAAATACTTCGTTTAAAATCGTGGAATTGCTTTCAGCCTCATTATGCTGAGGCAACAAGAAAATAAATTCCGAGCAGATATAAACAACTTCTTTATGAAAATCTACAATTTCACACAACGTGCATTTATCACAAAAGCAAAATGACTGCAGCGCAGTGCAGTGGATAAGAAGAGAAAATAAAAAGCTAATAAAGCTGGTATCTATATTGGATCATATATTCTCTGTCACGAGAGAAAAAAGGAAATCTATTATCCGCAAATGTGCTGGGCGCTAACTTGACGTCAGCTCATTTATCAATAAACTCTCGCGCTGAACTAAAGTGGTTTTTAGTAAAACGTTAATTTACAGGGTTTCGTAATGGGATGTGTGTACAATCAAATAGGAAAAGTTTCTCTGCGCAATCATTAAGTAGAGTGCGGGTACGATAAGGATTTTAATTATAATTATAAGTCCTAAAAATAACATAGGATTACTTTTGAATTAAAGATATTGTTTACTTTCGGTGAAAAACAAATTACAAAATTTACAACTTTCAAATAGAACTAGAAGCTTTTTACAAAAGTAGTGATTGCAGGAATAGGTCAGGATACAAAAAAAAACTCTATATGTCTCGCCAACGTTTTCTATATATTAAAATGATGCACTAAGTGAGCAGAATGTGTCTGGTGCGCAGGTGTAAAGTTTGGAGACGTGTAAGTGGATGAGTACTGTAGATTCTAGAATTATTGTAGCAAATCCAGAGGATGGACAGGATATATCAGAAACGATGGCTAGTTATGTAGTGTGTTTTTTTTATCTTGTGTCCTCACATATTCCTCAAGAAAGTACTCCTGTAATGAATGTTATGTGGTCAAATATTATATAACTTTATAATAATAATAATTATTATTACTATTATTTATTAATCTGCAAGTGAGCAATGCTCGGTGGCAGATGGAAAACATAACAGACGTAGTAAGAATATACATAATACGATAATGTGAAATTAAAAAAAGAATCTTCACCCAAATATCTATAAAATACACAAACACGGAATTAATTTCTTAGAAAATTAATACACAATAAGTGAGAAGGATAAGACACTTAAGAAATTAAAGTATAAATTAGGTCCATGTGTGTGTATATTCACGTACGTACAGAAACACATTTTCACCTAGAAACAGATACAGACACATTCATACGTACAAGCACGCTTCAATATACACACATACACCGTTACTCTTCCTATAACGTTAATGTAAAAATAATTGCTATAATATAGTTAAAAGAAATTAATAACTATAAAAAATAACGTTAAAACAGGATTGCTGTGAACAGTCACGCACACTTCACATCACTACACTACACTGCACAGCAAATTCTATTCGCTCTGAGCGTCTTCTATACCCTTTGTCTCCATTCAACCTCACTACACTGAACTTCACATGTGCTCCTATTTCGAAGAAGCGGAAACATTTAACTCTTTTTGATAAGTTCGAAAGTGTTGCTGCAGGTAAGTTATTCCAGTCTACAATGGTTCTTTTCACAACGGAGTATTTCCCAACATCTGTTTTCTGTTTCCAACATTTCATTTTACGCTTGTGGTCACCGCGACTAATGTAATTCGGTTTGTGTAGCCTAGCGTTAATAAAAATAATTGCTATAATATAATTAAAAGAAAACGTTAGAAACATCTTGTTTCAATACGTCATGGAAGATTTAAAGAATGCATTTTTTGTACACAGTATGGTTTTTTATACAGAGAACAAAAGATTCCACGCTAATATTTTTGAGAGATCTAGGATGTTTTCTATGTTTGTGAGTTTTTTCGACCAATTTTATATGTATACGAGAATAATTTCGTAACATCCTTCATAAAACAATGTATCCTTCTTCAATTCTAGTCCGTACAGTTTTCTATATAGCATCAATATCAATACGATGTTCGGAGAATACTATTTCTAGTTGTAGTTTTTTCGTAGCAATTTCTTCAGTACGACGGGAGAAAAATGGATTTGAAAAATGTTACCTATGGAAATAAGATACGGTGATAAGCGTCAAATTTTGTAGTGAAAGCTAAGCCCTGCACATTAGCAAGAAAGATGAAATACTCCTATAAGCAATTCTTCCATCCACATACATTATATAACGAAGAAATTATTTTAGATATACATTCTTCTTTATGGAGGAATATCATTTATTTTTTGTAACGTTAGTACACGGTCGAACCCGGGACTTCCTGCTCTGGCCGCAGGTGTGCTATCCACTGCACCACCCGCCTCGACTCCCAAGTCCGTACGCTACCTCCACTTGACCTGATCAGGAGCAGAAGGTTTCGGGTTCGAATCTCGGTCCGTCGCAATTTTCACCCGGCTGTTGACGTGGCAAACACTCCACCACGAGTAGGTACTCCGTAATTGTGAGTTAAAAACTTAAAAAATAATTCTACGAAAAAGCAGAAATCACAGAAACACATATTATAGTACTGTATTGCAATCACTCTATAGTTCTTCTGTGTAAGTGCGTCAATTAAAACTCCGGCTGGGGCTACGTTTGTAGCGTCTTCATCTTTATGTGCAACTGGTTCTATCTTGAAGAGAAACACAACATAATATTCTCATTCCACTCACACGACGTGAAAGTCTTCATAATGAGATAGTGGGAATTTTGAGCGAGATATTAGCGAGAAATGAAGCATTTAGGAAATCCTTCCGAAGAACTTTCGCATAAAACCCGTCTGCTTCTTGGAGGGAAGGAGTAACCGCTCGTTTCCTAATTCCGGACGAGGCGTGGTAACTTCGTACGCGGTCGCTTACTTTACTCAGAGAACAAGTAAACCATCTAGAAGTTGGATTACTGGAGAGGCAGTTGTGGTAACACAGTTGGCCGTGCTTTGTGCGGGAGTCGGGTGTTGGTGGGAGACCATGATGATGGTGTTGACACGAACAGAGTGCTGTGGCAGGGACACTCAAGGCATGGACCGCGTTCCAGATTGAATCAAAATATCCGATTTATTTATATTGCATTGTCATAATTTACGTCTATATTTATACAATATTTTCAATAGTTTTAAAAATATTTATTTATATCAAAAGCTGCATAGAATATTGAAAAATTTTAGATTGAATTTGGTGGTGAATTTATAGATATCAATTGTCTATTTATTTATTTATTTGTACAACAACTCTAACCCAGTACCTAACATAATGAGTACCTGAGATTACTTTACTTGCTTAATGTTCTTTCTTGATCCTGTATCCTTCACTATAATTTTCACTATCATAATACAATATTGACTCTAACTTTCAGTTTATTGCTAAATTTGGTTTATTCATTCAAACGTACTGTGTATTGTTAAATTTGAAACGTGAAATAATGTAACCAATATTTACACAAAAATCACTTCACAATATTCATATTCGTAATAAAGCATGCCATCGGATTTACATTTCATGAACGACAAGATTTCACTGCGATAAAGAAACTATTTCATTTAAAAAGAAATGTTTGATTGTGTTACGATATTTCAGTTGAGATATTCATACCGGAATCTAAGTTGTAAAATACGTTTATTTTTGTTCCAAGTTCCAGAATTTTTAAAAAATAAACTTCGAAGTAAAATAAAAGATAAAAGATAGATAATTTATTATTAATTCAGATACATTTTATTTCTTGAAGTTGTACCGACTCTTATGGATAAAATCTCTTTTGGTTTTAAAATGAATTCTCATTTCACAGCTCATGATAAATATAACAACTTTATTGTCAAAAAAGCAATTACAAACTGCGTATGACCACGTGGAGGACAATAAACTAAATCGTAACTATTAAGTAACACTAAATTCTCAAATAATTATATCAATTGATGCCTCTCTAGGCAAGAGCCTAGCAAGTCTTTGTAANGGGTTTTTGCAGAAATTTTAAAGTAGTTCTAGTATTGACACCACATGTTTTTAAAATGAATATTTCATGTTTAAAAATATCTAGATTTTTATATCTTCTAAGTACCTACACCTATGATGAGTGACAAAGAAAGGGACTTCTTTATATTTTTTTCAGTTATACCGAGTATTATTTTTTCCATCTTAGTACAGTACTTTTTACAAAAGAGCTTGTTTTAAAAAAAGTTTTTTTTACGTTTATTATATTTCAAATACAGAGTTAAAATTTAAACAGTATAATAAATGATTCTATTTTTATTACACCGTGATTCATGAATTAGTGACATAATGACCGTATTCATATTATACCCAGAATAGATAACAATATTTAAAGTTAGGAGAAATTCTTGAAGTTGAAATAAGGATCCGATGTCTTGAATTCAGATAAAAAATACATCATTCGTCAGTTATTTCAAGAAAATTTATCAATAATTGAATAATGGTGTAAAAATTGGAAAATTAAAATAAATGAAAATAAATATGAATTTATTNTATATATATATATATATATATATATATATATATATATATATATATATATATATATATATATAAACCGATACCGCAAGTCGATTGTGTAAAATATTTAGGAATTCACCTGGAAAGACGGTTAACACCGAAGAAACGCATCCTTGCGGAAAAAACAACCTACAGTTACAAGTCAAAAAATACTACAGGCTAATTGGACGAAGCTCAAAATTATCGCTTGAAAACAAATTGCTAATTTACAAAACAATCTTAGTTCCAGTATGGACACAGGGAATCCAGATCTGGGGCACTGCTAGTGCCTCCAACCTATCTATTCTCCAAAGATTTCAATCCAAATGTTTACGGATATTACCCCTGCACCCTGGTTTGTATCAAATGCTATTCTACATAATGATCTCCGAATAACAACTATCCAAGGAAAAATACAAGAAATTAGCAAGAACTATTACCTAGTCCTCAATCTTCTGGACAACAGCTTATATATAACAAGACTCAATAGGATATCTCCTTTACAACTTTCTTATCGATTCAATAAATGACTAAATTAATATTGTTTCTTCTGAAAACCATAGAACCAATGACGCATGTGATGTTAAATATGACAAGTAACACTGGATTACATTTCACTCATGTCATTTCTTCATGTATAAAATAAACTGATTATTCCATATCAGGAATATACATTGTAAATGTGCATTATTGTAAATAATAAAAAAAATAATCAGATCAGTGCTACATACATGAGAGTTTTAAAAAAAACTGTAAAATAAAAATTATTTTAATATAGTTTAATAAAAGTTGGCAATCTGGTGAATGGTGTTTTTATTATGACCTAAACCGACGATATCATATCCTTATTATCGAAAGTTTTATAAATGGTTGTGTACTTGACTGGCTTTTAGCTTTTAGCTTAAACAACTTTAAACGTGATTAAAACGCAACTTGCGCGCGGTCAGTGGCACAGTCGTTTATCTCCGAGCGAAGCGGGGAGTTACAAGGCCGTCGTCTTGTGACGATAAATGAATCTTCTTCCTCGGCAACAAGAAGAGTGGGAGAGCGCGAAAGAGATGAACGACCGTCTTTGAGAAGAATCGCGTGATAATTACAGTGTGAAAGAGTATCTTATCTTCTGATGCTTGTCGTAAAAATATGGAGACAGAGAGAAAAGGAGTTAAATGTTAAATGCTTTAAGTTAATAAGTCAGACACTTATACTATTCAGTGCATTTTGTAAAACGAAACACAAATTACTGTTTGAGTGGTAGAAGTAGAAGTAAACTCTTTGATTTTAAATTTTAAATATTAATGTTACATAATAATGAATACTTGTATGTTTGAAATATTTAGTGTTCAAATCTATACTATTCGAAGGATCTCCTTCATACCCTTAGAGGTACTGACCACATTTTCAATTTTCATCCGTCTTCTGCAACAACAAATTTACTATCGTGTAATCCTTATGGAGCTGATTGTAATACTGAGCGTGCGGCTTATAAGAAAGCAATTCAACCCCCCCACCCCCGCCCCCTGGTGACTTCGGGTGAGTTTAGCTAGTATATTATATTTTACGTAGCATTCCAGAAATAAATGAAGTATGGTTATATACAGGGTTGTAACTACATTTATTTTCAGAAGGGAGGGAAATCAAACTTCCTCTTCCTGATCCCCGAATGTTACAGATATCAGTGGACTACCATGTATATAACAATCTACAAAAAAATAAATACTTCCCTCTGTATACGCGTACGAATATACGCGCAAACAGATCTTTCAGCACATGGTCTCTTTGGTGACACTATATCAAGTACACAAGGAAACTTTCAGCAAATTGTCACGAAACTTCACAATAATGAAGTTCGGAACATTCTGGACTACACGGTATATTTCTATTACCTTAAATGATCTCTCAAGTACCCTTAAAGAGTAAATAATAACTTTCTTATCTCTCTGACTGAAGAGAGTGATGTATTAAAAAGAACATTTTTCGGCGGTCCCATCTTTTGGCGTTCCCCATAGATTTGGGTCCCCCATCACCCGGCGCATGGGGAGCGTGTCGCCCCCTGCTCACACCTCTGGTTCTATACTCGAAAACACAATTTATTCTCAAAGATCGATGAATTTAAACGTTGTACCTCTTTCTTAATTCTCGCTTCCGTGCCATGCTCGGGAGTAAATTCATTGCCCTTGTAGATTTTTTTCTATCATAAGTTATTTTGTAGACATAGTTTTCGTCACTGAGAAAATAATCGTATAATTATCTGTTTTTTTGTATTTTATATACGACAATTTAAGAGGACTTCAAAGATTTCCGCGGCCGGAGTCAATGAAAACTTGTCTATCCGGGACAAACCGTGTCTGTAGACATTACTATCAACGTTTCGGCCATCTTGATGTGGTCTTCTTCAGGGCAATGTCAAAGTCGTATAATTAAATAAAAATCTTAAAAACTTACGGCCTTTTATGGACGAATAATATTTTTATTTTTGTGTGAAGAACTCACTACGTTTCGACGTGGATTTACTCCGTCGTCAGGAGATCAAGTAATAACAAATTGTAACAGGACAAATGAACATGATATAAACAGAAATATAAACACAAAATATGTTTTAAAAAAACAGAAATTACATAAACATGTTATAATATTGTGTTGTATAAATAGTTTTTTCAGAGTCTATGCGTAAATTCAAACTCCCGTGTGTATTTTTTATAAATATCATTTCAGATATACAACGTGAGCAATAATTAACTTATTTGTCCAAAATTAATGTATTTTCCCAATCCATCGAGTGATCGTTATTAATGCACTGTGACGTAACTACATTTTTGTTCTGCTGATTTTAAATTTCTTTCGTGTTCCTGGATTCTGGTTTTTAAAACCTCTTTTTATTTGACCTACGTATTACATTATTGTAGATAGCATTGCGATCTTTACAATGATCTTTCTTATCTTTTTCTTTCGTTATCACATTATTCCCTTTATTTTTAAACGTTGAAATCAATTTCATATTCTCAGACTTTAGTAATCTATGAAGAGAAGGAGTTATGAACTTGTTATAAGGAAATACTGCATAAATCATTTTATCTAGTAGAGGTTCCCTTAGTTGTTGTTTGTCTTGAAGGTAATACAATCTCTTTTAAATATTTTTATTAACGAATTCTATGGGATAATAATTAGCGATAAGTGAGTTACGCACAATTTGTAAATTTTCCCTCCGATGTTTTTCATCCGAAAGTACTACAGCTTTATCAATTAAGCTATAAATCATAGCTCTCTTTTGTGTTAAAGTATTCTTTGAGTAAAAATTTAACACACGACTTGAATAAGTGTCCTTCCTTATCAATTAAAATATAGTTTAATGTTCTCACGATTAATTAATACATTAAGAAAATTTAGTTTATAATTATTTTCGATTTGTAACGTGAATTTCATCCTAGGGCGGTAAGTATTAAATGCATCTAAAATGTTTTGTATTTCGTTTCCTGGCACTATACAAAAGACATCATCAACATATTTCGCATTTAGTACTCATGTAAAATTTAGTTTCTCGAGACTGACTTTTTCTAAATCACAGAATATAAATTGTGACATAATAGAGTTTATAGGACTACACATGGGACATCCCTCGACTTGATAAATATTTTGATTAAATGTAAAATATGTAGACTCTGTATATTACGCCTAAAAATACACTTGTACATAATACCTATGTCTATTATACTTCTCAGTCGGAGAGCGAGACCTATATTACATAAAGCCCCTTGGACCGGGGCGTTGCGCACTGCGGGTGCACACGGCTTTGAAGTCGCGTGCCGCGAGGGAGTTTGATGCGCCCCGATCACCGCGTCGCTGACAGCTGCCTTCCGCGGCGCGCGTCCGAGATACTCGCCTTCCGCGACGGACTGCACTCGGCCACGGAATCTAAGAACACGGCGTCTGATAACGCCTCGAAGCGCGCTCCAGTTGTTGTTGTTGTCATTTTGTTTACACTTATCCTGTACTATTGAGCGAGCAATAATTGCACGCATTGTGTTTATTTGGAATATTTCTCAAGAACAGTTCCACCAATTTTGGTGAAATTAACAATTTGCTTGAGAATGGAAAGGCGATCTAACACGATTTCATCTCCGAATGAGTCAGTTTAACTTATTTAATTCTAGCTCAATATCCGGCGTTCCTCGGATTATTTTTATACTTTTTAGACCATCGAACCCACTCGTAAGTCGAATTTTTGCTTCCGAGGCAAGACACAACGGCGCCATTGCGACTGCACCATTTCAATAAAACGCTTTTAAAATATATACCATGCGTCTAAATTTTACGATTTAAAGATGTTTATAGTCTTTTGTTAAATCCACCAAAAAAAAATTAAATTTATCGAGGATTGATTTTTTCCTTGCAAAATATGCTTCTTCTATTTACGTATTTTAACACACCTATTTTTCATAATGTTTTTTTAAATAATTTAAATTAACCTTAGTAGATAGTCATATGCTGTCGCGGACTTTTTTGTAGAACTTATTGGGGCGAACAATATTTCCGTTCATAGTTATCATCTATCTCTAACCGTTTAGGGAGCGCAAGCGAATATCTCTTTTTTTTTCCCCCCCCCCTCCACAAATTCCATCGACATTTACGGTCAAAATCATTTTCTACCTTTCTTTTCGCGCATTTTTTAAATAAAAGTTAGCCTATGTTCATCTTCACTATATCCTTGCCAAATTTCATCACGATAGGTTTAATCGTGATTAAGTAACAAACACACAGACAAGCTTTCGCGTAACGCATTAATATAAGTATGGATTACCAAACATATATTACAGTTTCCAGTTTGGTGCACTGTTGCCAAGGTGCCCCGAAGCCAGATATCAGGACTGGAATAAAGGAATCACATCAAAAAGATATCGAACTTGTCTTCAAACACTCGTGAGGTGCCATTTTGAGAAACTGGAGAATTGCTATTTCGTGTGAAGTACAATGTGTGAAAAGTGAGCCATTGACTTTTGATCAGGGTGTATTATGTTCTAATGCAAAAGTAATTTTTAACAACACAAAGAATTAACCAAAATGCATTACTATTTTGGTACACTAAATACCTCACATTTATAAAACAGTTTTGAAGCGCCATTTTTTTATTAAATTGCAGATATAATTATGTTTAGAATAAAGCTTAGAATACAGGTACACCTGAGATTCATTTCACAATTCACAAATACTACAATCTCTGTGGTCAGGATAGTTCTTGTTGGTGATCCAGCACCAGTACACGACACTACATCCATAGTTGTTTATTTCATACCTTTTAGCAAGGTTCAGGCTATGAGGTCTGCTCTTCGACCTAACCCTAGGATTTGGGTAAGGGAATTGGGAAGGAGAGATGTTGGGTTGCCAAGGAACATGAGGTACCGAACGGACATTTGTCTGGAGTAGGTAAGGGTAACCCCAATTGAAAATTTTACCTAGTTCGGCGGAGCAGGGTTTGCACCCACTCTCTACCGCTCAGCAGGATCGTGGAACCGAAGATGCTACCACTACACCACCGCTGTCGGTATAGTTTACCCCTCTTGAATCAGTGAAATATTCCTAACAGACATGTTGTATCTTTCTTATGTGAATCTCTCTCCCCTTTATCGCCTTCAGGCAAAAACCTGATAAGCAGCAAAACTGCACTCACGCTCAAATAAAATCTTCCCTGTTTAAATATTTTTCTTAATTCGAATTTGTAAGCATTGCTTTTCTACCCTTACACCAACTATCTTCACGCGAATATTTCTCCATTAATATACCTCCGTTCAAAAGAGGTTGGTTAATGAAAGTTTTTTTATTGTTTTTTTGTCTCTTCATAATTGTTAGTTTCACTTTAAATTAGAACTTAAGCTTCTCGTTCAGGATTCTCAGAAATTCTTTGAATTCCGAAGCAAATTGTTTAATTTTTTCTGTTTAAATTACAAAACATAGTCGAGAGTAACAATAAGACCCACGAAACAAAATTACTAGGAATTTAATTCAAGTTGCGTTGGTTTTACGCTTACGGTATACCATCATTCTTTCCTCTAATCTTCATACTCGAATTTACAAAGAAAAAAATACTTCTTAGATCTTTTCTAATATTCCTGTATTCATATAAATCGGAAATATCGTACTTGAATTTCTCATGCACAACTCGATGAAATGTTGAAGAAATATTTTAAAACATTTAAGAGAAAAATCTCTATTTTGTTCCCTCCGATATATTTTCCGTTCATCGATTTTTCCTGTAATCGAATTTTTCTTTCAAATCTGTCAAGTTTAGAAAGAACTGGATTTACGCTGTGTAGCATTCTACAAAGGTTGCATAATGGAAAGTCGTTCATAATTAAAATGTTTTTGATTGAGAAGTTAAATAAAGGATCGAAAATGTAATGGAGAGAATATGTGTTACAAGTGAGTTATGTTCGTGGCCAACTCCAACTTCCATTTTGCTGAGAGCTTAACAATATCCACACAACATTACATGCCATGTGAATGGGAGAGGAGTCACAGCGAAAATAAAGAGGGACATTACCGTCAATGGAAGTAATTTTCATCGGCGGATCCGATCTACAGTGCTGACCTCTAACGACCCTGCTTTAAAATGCAGTGTGATGGGCTTTTACGGTTTTTTCAATCCACAAACAACTCGAGCGAAAAATGAGCTAAACCTCCACTAAACAGAGCAATTTAATGACAATATACTCTACGCCTTTTTATGAGCAAAGTCGGGGACATTAAATACTGTTTTTAAGTATTTAGGCTAAAGAGGGTACGACACAATAAAATGATTTTACTCACAAATTTTCGAGTGGATTTTCCATAGGCGGAAATGTCATTTAAAACTTTTGTAGTTTTTACTAAATTTGAACTGATCATCTACGATTCGTTTTGGAATAATGAATGGATAACTCTACGTATTTTATTTAAAAAAATATAAGAATTAAATCCTCCATCGTCCATGGGCCCTTCATCGGAATTGATGGAATGGTCCCTTGCTTGCTTCCGGAGAGTAACTTACTTTATTATCCGCAACGTGGTCATACTCAGTTTGCAACTGCTTTTTTGACGATAAAGTTTATTTAAATTGAAATGCATAATTGTAGGATATTAAATAATAACATGATATTAGGAATAAGTAGAAAGGAAGAATAAAAAAGAGAGAATAGTGACGATAACTAGAGAGGTTATTAAGAGAACGAAAAGGCGGAAGTATGATTTAAAAAACATCACTAGAGGCGAGATGATAAAAGTCGGAATACGAGGGAACAAAAAACAAAGTGAATATTAAGAACAAAAAGTGTTTCCTACTAAAACAACCCTTCAAATTAGTAATGTTTAGGGATCTATTTCTATTTAGGATAATTATTACAAATTGGCAAAAGCAGAGGAAAATGGTAAAAGTTCCCTAAACAAATTAATAATAATAATAATAAACATTATTATAAAAAATGCAGTAAAAACTGCATATGACCACGTGGAGGACAATAAACTAATTTACTCTCCGGAAGCAAGCAAGGGACGTATTCCATCAATTCCGATCAAGGGCCCTAAGGCAGAGGTGGATTGAAAAAAATTCAGCATAAGTTCCTAGATAAGAATAAAATATGTAGCTACGTGTTATAATGTCAACAAATTTGAATTTAATAAAACACACAAAAGATAGTTCACAAGTATGTATTATTGTTAACTATATATATAGTTAACCACAATAAATACACTCACTGAAGTAACACACATTATTTGCATGTTAATTATAATTCATATTTAATGAGATTTTAATCAGAGCTCATTTGACACAAATGAACATCAGAGAAATATATTGGAGAGGAAATTATTTATGTCCATTTAGTCTCTACATTTAATAGTTATTTTCTTCACAGTCTGATGAGTAACAAAATATATCCGAACATAATTAAAATTGAATTGAACTTTGACTTTAGATTAATATATTTTTCATCAATAATACTTCCATCAGGACAAATAAAATCTGCATTTACGCCACCTACTTGCGCATATGGTACTAATCCTACTACAAAAAATATCTATGATTTATCTCGATTTAATCAAAATGTTTAGAAAATTGAATATTACTTATAATTAAACTACAACGGTCTTAAATGAAATATGGTGATATTATTATTAATACATTTTGTAGTACGATTGCACTTCCTTTGTTGAAATTGAAGTTTGCGCGAATATATACGTCAATCCGGAAATAAAATTGAATCAAGACTCACGAATTTTTTTTAGTAAGAAGACATGTTTTTAATGCAACATATTTTTGCATATCCCGAAGTACATTGCTTTTGAATGGTAATCTTGAAAGATACTCTTATAGTGTTTTGCAAAGGACTCCGGTTACTGAAATTATGAGAAGAATAATAACTCCATTTTTTTTTATTTATGATAATTTTTAATTTTTGTTCGTTTTATCTTTTTTTAATTGGTTCGGGTGGTTATACCGTGTATTAAAGTTTCCTTTCAGATTTGTAATTAATATTATGTAAGGTTTGTTAAGATTTATTAATCTGTTGGCAAAGAGAAGCTGACTGTTTTGAATGTAATAACTTGCTTTAATTTTACTACTATTATTGAAGACATTTTTAAGATTATTCAATCATGTCTTGTGGGTTGCGGGCCACATTCACGATACATAATGCGACCCAAATATTTTTGATATGGTTAGTTTAAAAAAATGGAATTAACGAATATTGACCAAAGATTTGTATTTTTAGGTAGTTACAGTAGATAGATAAAGTTTTTATTTGCTAATAATTCAGGAATTGTTTCAAAGAACAATAATCAATGGAAGCAAGTTTTAATTATTATGAACGAACTATTATAATAAACTCTGAACTAAACTAATAATTGTAAGAAAAACAATTATTATTCCGTATACTTTAAAAATCAATCATAGATGTCTGAAATAAAAATAAATTTTGGTTACAAATGCATTTCTCCGCATAAAAGCAATATTAAACCCACCTGCACTATATCATGATATTCACACAAAAAATTGGTAAAATAAATTAAGCAAATAATAGAACATAAAAATTATATAAGAAAAAACACATCACTCTATAATTATATATTAATAAATGCGAAACGAGAAAGCGTGTCTGTCTGTCTGTTTGTTACTTAATCGCGATTAAACCACTGAACTGATCGTGCTTAAATTTGGCAAAGATATAGTTAAGATGTTCAGGATAAAGAAAGGCTAACTTTTATTTTTTAAATGCGTGAAAAAAAAGAGAAAATGATTGTGACCATAAATGTTGATGAAATCAAAAAATAAAACAGAAATATATCGGCTAAGCCACCTAAACGGATAGAGATAGGTGATAACTGTGAAAGGCAACAATGTTCGCCTCAAAGAGTTCTAATAAAAAGCCTGTGACAGCATATGTATATCTACATAAATATCCTACATAATCGAAAAAACGTTATTAAAAATAGAAGTGTTAAAAGCGTTTTAATGAAATAGTGGAACCGCGATTTACCAGCCGTTGTTTCTTGCCTCGGAAGCAAAGCTTCGTTGTTGTTGTCTTTTTTTATGGGGCTTTACGGCTCGTCGACATCAAAGGTCATTAGAGCCCTAAAAACTTGTAGAGGTAGGGAAAATGCAGTTACGCACTAGGGAGAGCCAACATGACTCTCCCCGCGTGTGGGACTCGTCGAATGACTCGAGCATACCCACTAAAAACCCTCCTGAATTACAACTCACGACTCAAATATCAACATATCTCAAAACATTACATACATAATTTATTT
>NNCF01131676.1:106575-117108 GCA_002313205.1 Laupala kohalensis | reverse complement strand
CCGAGAGTTATAGTACATTTTACATAAATTTTTCATCAAACGTTATAGGACATGCTGTAAGAATTAATTTCTGCCTTGGCATGTGCGGTGAGAGGAAATAGAAAATTGTGTTTAGAATTACCCCGTTATACATTACAACATAAAACATTTGATTATAATACTAAATATGAAAATTACTTTAAAAAAATAAAGAAATATAATATTTAATTTTTCCAGCTTGAAATAATGAAAGTACTGATGAGAATCAAAATATCACATTACAAAAAAAAAACGACTCATTAGTTTTTTTTTCATCGATCAACATTTTGCCGAACTCCATCTCTTGCCGGCCCGATCGATCGAAAATATATAGAAAATGATTCACGGGGTAAGATAAGTTGGATAGCGCTGTGTTAGAGTGAATTTATCACACGGAACCAATTTAAATATGAAATCAACACGGTCATTGTGAATTAAAAATATCCAGGTCATTTGTGAGTTTTGTGTTACTACATTACGAGAATGTTTCAATAAGTATTTAATTATAGAAAACCTATCTTTCAGCAGTTATTCAGAGACTGCTTACTTAATTGAATTCAATTATGTAACAAAACAAACTTTCAATTATGTCCAAAATTAATACTTTTATAAACAGTTTGTGTGATACAATATTTTATATGTTTGTTTCCTATATCATTTTACACGATTTTTTGTTAGGATAAATGTAAAGGTTGATTTATCAACTATATTAACTGCATAATTCAATCAATAATACATCCAAGCAATTAATGAAAGTCTCATATTTGTTCACTCCGTATTTGTTTCATGCTGTGACCCTTCTTAGAATTTTAAAACTGTTTATTTGAAGGCTATTTTATATACGTAGTCAAATAATGTAAAAAATACTTACACAAACATATTGTAAAACACTGTAGGATCTACTGGATAAGACCTCAGTTGAATTTAGTGGGTTTTCAGATCCCAACGTGTCAGTTATGTGAGGTAACAAAAACATTCAAAATGTTTATTAACAGGAAATTCTTTAAACCTGTGATGTGTAATCATTCATTTCGGTAGGTCAACAGAGAAAATATTAATGTAACTTTTTAAACTCGCTGACCTCTCAGAGGGTCGTAAAGTGTGGAAGCTTTCCTGCCGTGGTAATGAAAATACACTGACAGGCGAGAAGAAGGTTCATCGCAGCTGTCACCAAATCTGTTTTTTAAGCTACCTTGCTGCATGATTTAGACTCATGTCAAACAACACCGCTTCCTTCTGTAACTTCTTCGTAAATTTTCCATGGGATCTCTATTTCTCTTTTTTTCTCTTTCTAATGAGATTCTTTTCTAACAGGTACCACATTAGTTTATAAATCAATTTTATCTTATTTTATCTTATAAATTGTTTGTTATGTTCGGCCTTAAACCGCCATCCTGATTGGGGTTTTCGCTGGATTTCCCTCAATCGCTTAAGGTTCAATACCGCGATGGTCTTTAGCTTGTTTTCCCAGTAGTAGATATAGTAAATACCCTCCCGTTCAAACTAATTTTGTAATGATATTGTAAATATTTTTAAAGTGGTTAGGCGGAAGAGCATGACCTCGGTCTGAGTCTCACCACTAATAAAGACATTTATTTGTTTGTTTGTTTGAAGAACTGAAAATCCCTCAATAGATATGGTCGTAGATATGATTGTAAAATTTTTGTTACCCGGTAGTAGATAGTTTTGTTTGTTCTCTCATTAATGATTCTCGGAGAATACTTTTTATAAAGGTCCCCATAACTATTTATGATCATCGAGTATCATTATCCAGTATCCATCATTGAGAAATTACCTTATCTATCATTACTACACATCTCATTTCCATTTCAGGTTCCCAAAAGTTAAAGGATATGTAGGAATAGATATGTGATGATACGATGTGATGCGAGGGTAGAGACATTGAATGGACTAAAATAGGAAGAAATAACTCTCACAGCTCTCAATATTTCACCGGGAATCGATCTTGAAATCTTGAACCTACGAGTTCGCATCCTCATCGCTAACACCATAAAGTCTTAATATTACGTTAACACAGAATTGATATTCATTTAGAGCTTTGAGGTTTTAAATCTCTTTTAAAACTGAATAATAATCTACGTAGGGTATTTCAAAACATTTGTCTGAACGAACTATGGAAATTTTACTCCGATGACACAATGAATCCTATTGTTTTAATGATAATGATGTGTTTGCGATTAATGGGTCTTAATGAAAACTATTTGCGAATATTCTACGTAAGTTATTTAATAAGAAAACAGGATACGACAGGATAAATATTATAAATAGTCATTGCCATGTAAATTATTTTAATTGTTTTATAGATTATTACCTAATGAGGGAACTCAACGTATTTCACAACTATGGGTTTTATTAAAAAATTATTTATTTTATTATTATTATTATTTAATGAAATATATAACTAACATTACATACAAAATGATTTTTGTTTATATGTTTAATTTGTTTAATTCTTTTAGATTCAATGATGTGACAAAATATAATAATAAACGGCATATGTAAAACGCTGTATGGTTATAACTTAATCTATACATTAAATTACTTCTTTACAATATATTAAGTATATTAAAATGTACATTGTATATAATAACATACCATAAGCATTAACATTTTACATTATATTTTATTTCTCTAACCACACATCGATTCTTTTCGGTGAACCATACAAATTAAATTTATAATAAAATATTTAGTCCACAGTAATTTGTAAATTGTATCCAGTGAAAATATTACAAAAAAGAAAGAGGGGAATGGTGTATTTCATAATTGTGATGGTTTTAAAGACAAGAAAACATAAGTGTTGAGAAATAAACGTTTGTATACATAATAAATTTATTGTAAAAAAACCAGTTATAAACTGCGTATGATCACTTGGAGGACAATAAACTATCCGGCAGCAGGCCATCCCATCAATTCTGATCAAGAGTCCTGAGGCAGAGGTGGATTTAACATTTCAGCTTTGCACTCCTAAGTATAAATATAAAAGTAGTTCGGTACGTGTTATAATATTAACAGAATACCAGCCAATTTGTATTTAAGAAATCACGCACAATAAAGTTATTTTACAAGTACGTATTATTATATACTACTGAATATACCTGAAGGAAGACACAGAAACCACAGAAAACACTGGCAAGGACGGATTTGTATAAAGAAGTAAAAGAACCTTTGTATTCAGAAGTAAAAGTATTTTTCAATATTAGCAACATTTATCAATGACTCCTTTGTACGTATTATCCTAAATTCATCTTAATAAATAAGAAAAATAACCTATCATTGGATTGCAACAATAAACCAATAAAATTCACGCCACGTTTTCTCCTAAAAAGGTCACTCACAGACTTCGTAACATGCTTTTTTATTGCTAGATTGGTAGCTGTCAGTTCTGAGATTTTGTCATGTTCTCTAAAATGCTGTATTGCTACTAAGTTTTATTGCGGGTTCTTTGATGGAAATCACCCTGTTCTCAGTCGTATGCAATTTGGTGTCAAGTAATTTGTATAGTCTTCAAAATGAAATTGTTGTGCTTGGCTTTTGAATAATTTAAATAATATGAGGACAACGTTTGGTATTCAATAAAGTAATTAATCTTACTTCATCATTTCGAATGGCATTTCTCATTAATCTAATTCACATAATCTATTTACCTTGCTCGACGCCAATAACAACTTTTCAATAAAATATTTAGGTACACCCTTGATTTGTATTTTTTATTTACTAATTTCATATACATTTGAATGCCCGTTCACCTCAACTTCCATAACATAATATCTCGCTTAATATTTTTGTATTTCTGTTTGTGCTAGAAAGGTGAGTTTGTACGAGAAAATGTTTTATATATATTTGCAATAATATACTGCGCTGTTAGCATAAAAAACTGAAAACATTTTTACCCCTCTGCGCTCATTAAAAAGAAAATTGAAAAAAAAAAAGGTTTTTGGATATATCAATTAGCACGATCTAACGCTAAATTTCGGAAAATCAATTTCCATTCCAAATCTTTCTTTAAATTCAGAACTTTGAAATATCTTATCTTCGAGAGCCACCACAGTACGAAAGCACTATAATCTTAAAGTTCCCATCTAGTAACACTGCGTTGACGAATCACACATAACAATACCTCAAATACAGGGGTTTTATTTTTTTTAGATGAGAATGTCCCTCAACTCCTGAAACGGCGGTTCAAGGAGTTTTAGGAGCTAAAAAACCATTTGCTTCATAACATAAGAAAGTATTGGGTCACAAAGATGTATTTCTGTAAATACATCGGGGGATCCGTATTTCTGCGGTATTCCTCTGTGTGCTCACCCACTGGTCATGTTTGTGACTACTCTGTGGGATGTTTTACGCTGAAGCAATGCCCAGCACTCAACCGATGTCTATGAAATGAGGTGGTGGTTGCAGCGCATGTTAACTAAACTATTCGTCCTGGTCACGCCAGTAAAATCTAACAATTCGTCAAAATTTTGTCGTTAGACGACAGTTCTCATCTGTGTCAAATGCATAAAACAAAGAACCAATTTTGTTTGACTAGGATTAAATTTTTATTACTTAAATTACTTTCTTAAGTAGAGATATTTTAATTCTAGTTTTTAAATGTATTTAAAACATTTTTTCATAATTTAGGATAAACTTTAAAAGAATACATATCGTAGCGTACTTCGTAGAAATCTGTGAGGTGAATAATATTGTCAATCATCGTTGTCACCTATCTCAAACCGTTTAGGCAGCATAAAAATATACCTCTTTGAAGATGGATTTTTTCCCGACTTACTTGTCATAAACCATTTCCTATCTTTCTTGTAACATATTTTTAAAATAAAAGTTAGGCTATGTCCTTCCAGCGATTTAGTCGTGAAAAGGAAGCAAACCGATGGAAACATTTTCATTTATATGTTAGCATGGATTTAAGACTTTTCCTTCCGAATCCTTTCCTTGTAATCCCTGTTTTTTATATTTAGATCGTAATACCAATTTACTTATCATACATTTAAAAATTCTACGAAGTGTATATTGATACAGATAACAAGTTGATTTAAATCCACCCTTAATTGCAACTCTCCTTTTCTTCATTTACAAGATCTCAGTGGTTTTAAATTTGATTCATTTTAATATCATTAATTCCTATTCGCATATTAATATTCATAATTTGTATATCCATTGGTATTTTACTTTATTAAAGTTCTCTTTTGAGGTAAAACAATAGTATTTATATTCCTTGGAGCATGGTTCTCCAGTATCGTATGTATAATCATCATCATTATAATAAAATGACGTGCATCTCATTTTGTTATACACTTTTAAGATGTTTTATATAGCGATGATGTATTAAAAATTAGCTAAGCGTGTACCACGTTTTTTAATGTTGTGTGCAATCACATAACATAGTAAAATTTATAATAATTGTATTTAAACGTTAAAGAGATAAATCATAGATGGCAGCCCTGTTCACGGAAAACTATAGTCAGCTGTGAGTGACCACAAGTAAGGTTATATCTGGCAGCGTGTTCACATAAGAGTTGAAGTTGTTAATGCAGTGGAATGCATGTTATTTTGTTAGACATTTTAGGATGTTTTATGTCCTCAAACTTTAATAAAGAGACGTAATGCAAAAAAAAAAAAAGCTCACCCTGTAACCATTGACTCGTGTGTGCAAAAACTATTTTATCACAAACTACGACACACAATGTTCGATATAAGGGCTTACATCCACGCCTGAGTCGTGAGTGTGAAGAAGATCCAAAGACCATCAGGGGGTGAAACCCAATGAGCTTAAGGGGTGAAACGATACAACTGAATGCAATACAATGACGAACAAATGCAATAAAATATGAAAATCAAGGGGAGTAAATAAAAGTTGTTTTTATGGCAAATTTCTGTAATTTGTGTTTAATTAATTAATGATGTATTAATACCGAAAAATTAATGTTTATAGAAATAGAATTGTTGACTTAAAATAAAAAGTTATAAATATGCCACTCGAATGTCGAGTGCTCGTACCCGCTAATTACCATAATTTTTCGGGAAATTGAATTGTTAAGTTATTCCTAAAATAATATTTGTGAATATCGAATGTAAATCTAATGTAAAAAATAGACGTTGTAAAAATTGGTGTAAAATTTCGTGATAGTGCATCATTTATTCAATTATAAATAAAAACATTAATGGAGGAGTTGATTTCCCAAAACGATGAGAAATTGTTTCACTATGAAACAAAGAATTTAAAAAAAATTAGTCGTGGTTATTTGTTACTTGCCTCTCAGACTGAGAGTAATTGAATTTCACTATCAATTTTTTATGTCATTTTTTTTAATCTTTGAAATGTTAGCAAGCGATCGTGTTTTTACGCATAAGATAGAAAATTTATTTTTAATTATTATGAGTTATTAGACATATTTTGAGTTAATCATGCAAATTGAGCAATTGTTCTAATTTATAACACCAGTGTACACTGGATGTAATAATGAGGCAGAATTGAATAATAAGTTATCCTCGAACTAAATCAATTGAAATTTATTATTGTCCCTTGTTTCAATGATAGACATTTTGTGGTGCATAGCTGAATGTGTGATTTACTGTCGACGAGAAAATATGTCTAATAACTCAATGTGCACTCGAGTTTGAAGTGCAATAAAAATATAGCTTGTGTACCAAAATTAGCGAAACTTTCATAAACGTTTTGCTCATTTGCTCTTTGTAGCAAGGTGTTCAATAGTTTTGGGCCAATATAAAAATAAATAAATTTTTACCAAAAAGTACCATTTTTTTATATCACAGAAAACTAAAAACTTACAGAATGAAAACTAAACGTAAAGATTTTTTTTCATTTTGTCAATCACCGATGAAGTAGTGTTGGATATAGGTTTGAAGGGTTTGGTTTTTAAATTCGAAAACCCTTTTTCATTCTATCTGGGTCGGTCGCGCAGCCCTTTCCAGGACAGACGGCACTTTTGAAGTAGCCTTTGCTGTCAGAGATCACGCCTCACTGTACATTGCCTCGTAGTCCAATGTCGTCCATTTTCTGAACGTTTCTTTTGCTACTGCGGGGGAATGTTTTCGAATTTATTGACCGAGTTCGTCAAATCGATACCAATCATTTCTGTATTGGCAATGCCATTGCCAAATATTGAATGGTTTCACTAAAATTCACGACAACATATTTCTGAAGGAAATTATTTAGAGTGCATTGTTCGAAATCATTGAACCATGAGGGGTCGCGGAAGACTGAATAATAAGTTCATTTTCTGCGGTATCTAACATTTTAATTAACATTTCATTTCATTTTTCTATTTTCATTTCTGCGTGATACTTACCTACAAATCCTATTCTTTGTCTTCTTCTTTATCCTCCTTCCAAAGCAACAAACGACACCCGAAAGAATCCGACCGACCGTCGGCAAGCGTGTCAAGATCGGGCGGGCGTTCGTTCATTCCCGGGCCAGGAGCTGGCCAGGCGGGCGCCGCCGCGCCGACGTCGTTCTTCTGCCGGGCAGATGGAGGCGATGGCGGCGGCGGTAAACAGCCGTCCATCAAAGTTGCGCCAGCGCTGTTGCCTATGTCCGCAGAGTGCGCAACCGCTCGCTGTGCGCCTTGTGCAGATACTCCTTCACTTCGAACTCTTTATCAATCTCTTGATGTTATTCACCTGAATTCAACATACTTCTCTTTCAGACAAGCCGGCACAAAGTTGTATCAGAGATTTCTTTTTAATTCGATCGTACTTGAGCGACTGTCTTCGTCAGATAATATTTATATAATTTCTTTTCATGTAGAGAATTTTGCGTCTAATTATATTTTCTTTAGATTTACCATCCCAATAAAACACCGAATAATCTTAATATTTTTGTGAGTGACACTTATTTCTGGAAGAGCTCGATCTTTTTCGGTGAACTTATACGAATATAGGGATTAACGATTACAAAGTTTGTTGGTCATCGTCTCACCTCTGGAAAAAATTGTGTAATTTTTTAAACATACTTTGGCAGGTTTTTGGATGGTAACTGCTAAACAGCCCCTATTCCCTTGCCCTCAAGAATCCATGAATTTATTTTATCTTAGGCCGGAAAGTCTCCTCATCTACATTGCTTTCGCAATACGAGGTTCTTCTTCACTTCATTTCATATTCTCATTGTAACCTCTATACTGAATCTCTTTGGCGTTTAAGTTCTTAACGTTGCGCATCTCGGTCGCTATTGAGGTGTTGCCCGGTTCCACCAAAGTGGAGTCGCGTTCTAATCTACTTTACGCAATGCTTGCTTGATCATCATAATTCTATTAAAATCAAACAGTTGATATTTGTACTCGTCTCAGTCAGTGTTCGTTTGTCATTTATGTTTAATACATGTCGTTCTTTATACTCCGTAATGCACCATTCACGTTCCGAACCATACCACTCGAAATCCCACAACACGTGGTCTGGTGTCTCATCATCTTGCCCACAATCGCACAAAGCACTATTCACTTCTCCTATATGTCGTAAATACTGTTATAATCTCCATGTCTTGTCGCAAACTGCACGAACGCCTTCGTGGGCATGAACCACTTGCTCGAAGACTGTGCGAATTTCACAATATCTATGTAAGAGTACGTTACCCTTCAATTCCGTGCAGTACTTTGCTGCCCCTAGAAGTGTCTTAGTTAATTCCCCTCGTGATTTTCTGTCTCCTGCAAGTAATACCGTGCGATTTACTACTATTTTCCGTTTTTCTAGTGTCTATATTGTACCTTGCGGAACTGCAGATCCCATTGGTCAAATATCGCTCAACACATTTAACTCTGTAATACAGTCCCATAAGATCATGTCATCTGCAAGAGACATTGTCGCTCGATCAATCGTAGACCTTGTTCATATTTCAGATTCCCAATTCTATCGCCTCAGAGCACACACCCATACGGTAAGATCTGTCGAATCGCACCTACATAAAACACCATTAAATCATGTCGACCTATATCGTAGTGAATCATGTCAACTCGCATCAAACTACATAACATTGTACTCACTTAATCTTTCACATATTTCTGATGCGCCAGGTATTGCATTCTTTCATCTAATATTACCCCAAGGTATTTATGGTACGTTTTAAACGAGAACCGTTTACACTAGCGCTCTACGGAGCCGCAAACGATTGCTCTGTCTCCCAGTCTCGAGAGAGAGAGAGCGCTGCTCGAAGAAATGCGGGTCTGACGTCACACGGTGGGACGAATCCCATGCACTCTTCATCGAATTTGTGATATGATTTAAACACTGGCACGTTGCTTATATTGGAGTGAAAAAAAACAACAAATAAATGATATTTTCACATAATTTTATTCTTAGAAAATAAAAACTTTAATTCTACAATAATTAAAAAACTAAAAATAATTCAATTAATGTACATAAATTCGCAAATAACTTAAAATAATTGATTATTGTTTGTATCTTAAAACAGACGAAACAAATTTGGCAATTAAAGTAAAAGAATCAAACATATCTCTAACAAGGTCAATCATAAAAATAAAGTGCTATAGGTTTTAGGGGTATTATTTAACTTACTTCGTTCGGACATATGTCAATATGTATGTCGTCCTTCCGTTTCAAAATTGGTAATTGATATTTTGGCCACTTTCAAGTTTCCAATCAGGCTGAAAGTTTTTAGATGTGTGTGGTTTGCATGAAAATAGATGATTATCGAAGAAAATCTTGTTGAGCAAAGGGTCTGCATGTTTTTACATTTACTTTCCGTTTCAAAATTAATAATTGACTTTTGGCCACAAGTTTTCTATCGAGCTGAAATTTTTACAGATATGAGTGGCAAGCACGACAAAAAATCTTTATCGTACCAATTTACTAGGCGGGTGGAATGTGGAATAGGTGGATTTACGTTGTCCTTCATTTTCAAAATTGGTAACTGATTTTTTGGCCACTTCTGAGTTTCCAATCGAGCTGAGATTTTACTAGTATGTGTTGTTTTCATGACAATTTATTATTACTGCACCGGATTAAGACAAGACTCTACCACTAAGAGGTGGGAAGTAATATCTCGCCATCACTCGAGAATGTCTAAAGTAATTTTAACTTAACTTGGTACATAATAATAAATTTTAATAAATTTATTGTCAAAAAACAATACAGACTGCGTATGACCACGTGGAGGACAATAAACTAATTTACTCTCCGGAAGCAAGCAAGGGACCATCCCATCAATTCCGATCAAGGGCCCTAAGGCAGAGGCGGATTCAAAAATTTCAGCAAAAGTTCCTAGATAAGATAAAAAGTTAGCTGCGAGTTATAATACAAATATAATGTCAATATGTTTGTAATTTAACGCAAATATGTTTGTAAATTTACATGTACAAGTTATTATCGAACTATAGATTATTCTGAGTATAGTGTTTAAAAATCATAAGAGTTGAAAAAAACTCACTAAATTCACGATTTATTGTTACAATAAACACGACCCTAGACAAAGCCTAGAGAACCTGTATAAGAAATCCTCCTCTACCCGAGGGAAAACCG
>NNCF01131676.1:6311-105148 GCA_002313205.1 Laupala kohalensis | reverse complement strand
GTCAATACTTGAGCAAGGTGATCACTGTATCCGGCGATAAACACTTCAGAGAGATACGAGATTCCATTGTTGACTATAATTTGATCTAGCAATGTTTGAGATGAGCCGGAGAGGCGAGTGGGGTCGTTTATCGTAGTAATAAGGTTGAAGGAGTCTATAAGATTCTTGAATCGATTAACTGGTGAATGTGCAGAGTCGGATGTACTCAGGAAATCGATGTTGAAATCGCCACATATAACAATAGATTTAGTAGCTTTGTGCGTGATATGTTTTAAAACAATTTCGAAGTTCCTCAAAAATATGTGAAGCTCTGATTGAGGAGGTCTATAAATACACAAAACAACAATTCCGGTGTCGGTCAGATTAACTGCAGAAAATTCGAACACACTATCTACTACATACGAATGACTATCTGAAAACAAGCACTGTGGGGATTAGAAACCCTGGCACAGGGGCGAATTGGGAAGGGGGTGAAATGTAAAAATAAAGAAAATAATACGATATTGGATTGGAAACCACAGTTGTTGGTGCCGTTGAGATGGATGTGTATGCCCCCAATGCGATGTAAGTTCACAATCAGTCCACATGGTAGATAATATATCCTCAGCATATATGGACTAGGGATGGCAAAGTAAAAATCATCTATTGACTAGGGGGTGGCAATACGATGGCAATTAAAAATAATGAATAACGATCCATATTGGTACTGAATACATCAGTTTGAGATTGCTAAGGAGAAGAGTGACACTCTCAACGCAAGTTAAGTGCATTATCATTCCCACGAGGTATATACACACTTTAAGTAAAGTGTGTGAAGGGAATGAAATAAAAAATGACAGATACTAATGGAGATATCATAATTTTTGGGACCTCTGAAATTAGCAGTGGTATTCCCGATAACGCCTAAGATCATAATCAGCCCATATACACCTCCAGTAAAGCTTGAGAAGAGAATGCAATGTAAAAAGTGAATGCAATGCTGATATAGTGATATCCAGATAATGTGTGGATATAAATCAGCAACGATGGGAAAGAAGACTCCCTTAGCATCTCCATGGGTAGGTATGGTGTGACAAGAAGAAATAATTGAAAACCATCAAAATTGGAGTTGTTACATCTTTTGTGGGGTCACTATACATAACGTCTCTGAAAAAAAATTAGTAGAGTATTTTTTATACAATCGCTTGTTTTAAAAAAGATTTTTCACGTTTATTTATTCTACATTTTCTGTTTTTTCTCTTACTGGACTTCAATGTTTAGTACATATTATTAAGGGCAACTTAGTTTAAAACCATTTTAAATTATAATCGGATAAGGAAGTCTAGTATTTCATATTTTCGTTGACAAAAAATCAAAATGAACAAAATTCGGAAACATTCTCCTATATTAATCAGCAATTACTTAAATCTGAAGCAAGAATACCATTTTGTTCTACACTAAAGCGTGAAAAAATATTTATTTCTACTCTCCAATATGTTACATGCTTGGCANGTATAAGAGACAGGGTTGATATTGATTATCACTTGGTTATTGCGCTGAAATATAAATTAACTTAATTAATGTTTTGTCACTAATAACATAAGTACTAATAAAAATAACTTTTTAACGTAAATTAATTTTCGTTCCAAATATCACTGCTTTACGTTCTACACTTTTGTGCTTCTCATACTCCCAACAAATATCATTACAATTCCACTGTTAATTAAACGTCTTAACATGGTTTAATATTTTGTGGCACACTGACCATTTGACATATCGAAGAAAATATATAAATATTTCCATTCAGAGTTAAAGACGACGAGAAATTTCTTGCAGAACAACATGTTTCTTCCGTCCTATCGCAAGATGGTAGCACTTGGACTAGCGACTTCGTTGTGATGCTCTTTCCGTGCGCTCCAGCTGTATGCCCTGTTACTCCTCGGAGCTACTTGCTCCTGATTGGCCTGTGTGAACTTTCATTGTATATATCCTTGTTTTAAACCTCCTGAAGTATATCCTTGTACTAAATGCACATCGATAAGATTGAGATACATCACGATATGATTTTATACCTACTGGTTGCTTTCTTTTCTTAAACAAGGTTCACTTTTAAATTAATATTACAGGATGCACAGTTTAAGGGATACTAATGCAAATGATCATGATTTCATCCCTGGGAGGTTCTTCTTGAACTACTTTACGACGCAAGGTCAAGTGGCGAACTTAGGTTTCGTGCAAAATTGCCCTTATCTACGCGCTCAGTGTATCGCCTCGAAGTTCTATAAGCCCATTGGCATGCACCTTATACAGGAAATATTTTGCACCCTTCGAAACTCAACACTCCAGACAGTTAGAGAGCTGAAATTTGCACTATCGCAACATCTCTATAAATATACCCGAATTCATTATTTAGAAGTTCATATTTCTCCTACTTCTTGAACTAATTGAAGTAAATTTGAGGAAAATTCGTGCATGATTTATCATCAAAAGTATATAGAGGGAAACTGATATTTCGAATACGATGTTACTATTATTATTGTTACTAATATTTTTATTTTTATTAGAATATAGTAAAATATTATTGCTCAAATTTCTTCTTTCCTTAATGGTAAACTAGTATTCTTGCAAAAAAACAAAACAATTAGTTTTGTTCTTTCATGGATAAATTGTTTAAATCTATTGTACCATTCCACTTTTTAATTTTTGTATGAATTTTTATATTTCTTTAAGTAACTGCACAATCTTTTATCCTCGTTATAAGGATTGAACTAATACCATTTTACCATAGTTGTTCTACATAAGCGTTGTGATAAACTGTGAGGCATGTGCAATACAGGAGGAACGAGATTCATTTGCTGTTCATCTTAAATAAAAATTTCTATAATTTTCGAAACAATAGCTATTAGCCATGAGCAACTAGTGGTGTCACTGAACCAAGTTGCGCCTCTAGTTGTGGACGGTGTCTGAGCACTGCAACTTCTCTGGCAACTTTCAATAGCGTGACTCAGTTGGGAGACATTGCTGTATTTGCAGCATATTAGTCACAAGCGATTAGAGGCGCCACTAAATGGGGGGCGTAGGCGCAACACATGTCTTATGAAGATAGGTTTCCGTCATAATATTAGTTTCTTTCGTTTCGTTGAATTTTCTCATTAAAGTTTTATTTTCATATAAATTACCTCATTTACATTTTTTTTATTAAAAACAACGGTTTAACAAAACATGTGGTCCAAATGTTGAGATTTAACATTGTAGTGATTGTGCAGATCACAAATTTCAACCACGCGAAGTAATCGTCATTTTCTCTCAATGCAGTCACGGCAAAAAGGCATGGCGTGCGTTAAAGTTAATAAACTGAAATGTGTGGCATCACTTAAATGGTCATACAGCTCATACCCTTTGTGGTTTTCTCGGGATTCTGAAAAATTACAGTCCTGTGACTCGCGTCATCAGGTCGACTTATCATTTAGCTATTTTAAAGTTGTTGCGAAGTGCATTTTATGAACCACATAAGAACAAAAACATATCTAGTTACTTAGGTAGTTATAAAATATTTCAAAAAATTTATGTATAGTTCAGTTTTACATTACATAATGACGCGGCGAAGATACAAGATCAATAACTTAAAAATTTAAAATTATCAGAGAATTCAAATTATTAATAAGGGCGATCTCATTTGTGACATCGAAAAGATTCCTACCATTTGGAACATTAGTCTTGAAATTTTCTCCGACAATATTCTGTGACTTCGTTCATTGAAAACGATTTTGATCCAGGATTACATTTGTTTAATGCTATATCACGTCCAGTTCATTCATCCTTGATGTAGGTCAAAAACTCTTCTTATGAATCTTTAGACAAACAAAATGAATTGATAAAATGTTCATTTGTCGGCACAAAGCCTACGACTCTTTTTATTAGAACAAGAAGAAGATGAATCTTCTTACTTCTCAACGATGTTTTTGGCACTGAACGAATGCATAGCGGTGCATAAGTGCATAGTGGAATTACGATGCGTTGGATTTTGTGTGCACTCCTAGTCACGCCAATAGTTGCACCACTAGTTATTCGCGACTAATAATTACCGTAGTAGTAAATCTTGCTATAATACTACAACATTCACTGTCGTTTTTATGTTCTTTTAAGTTCACTTCCCATTCATTTTTATCTTACTTTCTGCCATTTTATTCCGAAAGGACAAAACTTGGTGATTTTGTTTTGTTTCAAATTAATGAACAGTCACCTGTACAAGAAAACTTCTACTTAAGGGGTACTGAACGAACAACATGAAGTTGTGAACATTCGTGTTGCATATTGTTTGTAAAAGATATCGAAAATTATTCATAGGTTAGTGTGTTCTAAGATAATATAAATGAAAGAACTGTAAAAATAGCACCTCAAACTGTGAATAGATTCTTAGAAATAATTCTTTTCACGCAAAAAGAAAAAAAGGACAATAATTGTCACAGCTACCGCGACACTAAACTAAAAACAGAATGCTCAGAATATGTTGCCTGGTTATCTTCATTCTTACTACCGAAAACCGTAAACCAGTTATCTTGCAGCAGTTGTGAGAACTAGCATTGGCAGATAACGTCGGACAGCAGGTACTGCTGAAGAAAATGGAATGATACATCTTCAAAAAGTTTGTTATACATTATTTGTATCGTAATGGGCAAGAATTATGATATTACTAATTTGTTCAAGAAATGTAATATCTGGACAAATATATATATATATGGTGGGACTAATTCTAAGAGTTTCCATACGAGCAAATGTAAAAGTATCGTCATAAATTACCTTCGATAAGAGTTGCGTAGGTCCAGTTTCTGCGTTTGATTTTGCTTAGTGAAAAGATAATAATAATAATAAATTTATTGTCAAAAAACAGTACAGACTGCGTATGACCACGTGGAGGACAATAAACTAANGCCCTAAGGCAGAGGCGAATTCAAATATTTCAGTACAAGTTCCTAGATAAGATAGAACATTACCTGCGAGTTATAATACTAATAGAATGTCAATATGTTTGTAATTTAACGCAAATATGTTTGTAAATTTACATGTACAAGTTATTATCGAACTATAGATTATTCTGAGTATAGTGTTTAAAAATCTTAAAAGTTGAAAAAACACTAAATTCACAATTTATTGTTACAATAAACACGCCCCTAGACAAAGCCTAGAAAACCTGTATAAGAAATCCGCCTCTACCCGAAGGAAAAAATAAGATTTTGATTTGAGAAGAACTTTGTCTGATTCAAGTCTTCGTAGAATAACGTGTTAACTTAGTTTGAAAACGTTTCAATGTTAAATGCCTTCTTCCGAAAAAAATACAATAAATCTAGAAAGCCTTTTTTCCTTTGCTTCCAGACGTCTTATTTATAATTTATGTCAACTGTTGTATATCATTAGAGTCCGAACATTTGTGTTTAAAATGAATATCTAAACACGTCGTGATGTGCAAGGACACTAAATTGATAGTAAATATAGCTTTTTAATAATTAAGAGGTCTTCTATCCTAAACTGCCAAATAAGACTCATGTACAGCTCCGGTTTGAACAAAATAGGAATTATAAGTAATAACTATAACAACAATTGAACAAAATTTAGTGTAACATTCTACCACATATTACGTATGACCTTGATTTAAAACCATTAAGTGAAATGTACATTTGTAAGCATAATCATCTCAAGTGGAATACAAAATAAATCCTTAGAAAAACTCTATTCTTCTAAATTTATCACTAGGGCTGCCACACAAATTTATCACTTATGCCGTTATGCATTCGCTTAGTGCCAAAGATATCGTTGATAAGTGTAGAGCTTCTTCCTCTTCTTGTTCTTCTCCCTCTTTCTCCTCCTCCTCCTCCTTCTCCTCATTGTTCTCATAAAAATGACGTAGGTTTTGTTCCGATCAATGAACATTTTTCATTCTTTACGATTATCTAAACATTTATTTGAAGAGTTACTTATCTACATTAAGGATGAATAACTGGACGTGATGCAGCATTAAACAAATAAAGTCCTGGATCAAACGCGTATAAAATGAATGAAGTTACCGCACGGGAAAAGCTGGGGCAGCTAATGCCAGCGGGACAGACAACACATATGCTAGGACAGCTTACATCCGTCTGCTATGACGAAAATTTTCCTCCCCATGTACCGAAACTTACATCATTATCTACTTAAGCTGTGAGAGCTAGTCTACAAGCTGAGAACGTGTTATACTAACTTATGGTAGAGGATGTCGCCAACCCGTTAAAATGTAACGTTGGTTCGGGTCGGAAACTTATTTGCATGCTTTTCTCTCTAACTACTGTTTTTGGTTATGCTCATTTTCATTTCAACTCCATTGCCTTACCTTGCTTAATCACAGACACATAGCACACATTCCTTTTCAGGGCGTTCTTTTTTCAACGTCCGTGTCAGACATCCGACAGTGTCAGTATTCGATCCAGGGTACTTTTCTTCTCAAGAGGAGAACGATTCCACTGGACTATTACAACAGGCAACATAGAATAATTTTTATCGTCTTGTGTTGCGCTGTCTTACATTTGGCACCATGAATATTCTATACGTAAAATAGTATTCATCTCTAAAATCTTGAAAAATATGTCTTGTACCAAGAATATGTTTCTTTATGAATCCAAACATTCCTTTATTTTGAATATACTTGAAATTTATTCTTATTAGATTAATACAGTTGAAAATAACATTATTTAACATAATAATTCGGTATTAAGCAACATTAACCTAAAAAAATAACATATCAGGGTACAGATGCACGACGTCGAGACAACATAGTAAATGTTCGTCGCCACGGCTTCAAGTTTCTGGTGATGTGTCATCAGGATGGCGTCGTTTACTCGTACTAATGAATCATTTGGTTCAGTTAAACAACTATTCATAGTTGCGAAAGCCAAGATCGATTTGACTCCGTAAAAAATTGCGCAGGTTGAGCAACCTAAGTCGTGTCAACAAACCGAATGCATAGAAGGCAGCACAGCGGAGTGTCATTTAGCGGCAACTACGAACGCGATCAACGGGGAGGAACAAACAACAATTCTTGTAGGTGTGTCAGATTTTTTTAAACGGGGATGAGATGTTGTGCGCAAAACCTATGAGCTATAGCAGTGGCATAGCCTTCTTTACAAGCCATGGCTTGATAAAGACAATCTGTCAAAGGTAGTCCGATGAGACGGGGCGTAGACCGGAAGGGTCCGAAAGCAATATTATAAAAATACATGGTCGAACTAAACTTAATGCCTAACGATACAACGTTTATGTCAGTTTGAGTTATATTATCATTAGTCATATTTTATAAACAATTTTGTTTTCTAAAATCGGCGATGTCAAGGGTTATTTAAGACAATACAATGCTTTGAGAGATTTATGCATTTGGAATAAAGTCTCTTAAATTTTTCTTTTGAAAAAGTTATAACACATTGAAAATATTAATAGGATATAGCGAGTCCAAGCATCATTTAATGTGTAATAAAAGTGTGTAGGAACACTATTCCTACATATAAATAAGGATACATACCTTCACACACATAAAGCGTAGAAAACTCCCCCATGTAACGCGCTACGAATGGTTACATGCTCGCCATATTGTTTACTGATCTCCAAGGCAATACCACTCTTTACACGAGAGAGCTCTGAATTACGACGCCAAGGTACCTCCAAAACAGTAAACAATAGAAGACTCCATGAAGCAAAGATCGCTCCAATTTCGATTCCATGACGGCAGAGAGAAGCCCTAGAAGCCGCTTAATGACCTGTTAGCCCCATACAACCTGTTAGGAAATTTCTGGAGAATTTCAAGAAACGAACTGCGACACAGTGTTAGGCCCCTCAGACCGTCATGTATCTTTGTTTAGACTCAACCTTCTAGCAACGACAAAATTATTATCCTGGCAGCTCTTGACCTAGACGGATCAGTCGCTACAAGGTAAGATACCTATCCACTGAAGGAACTCTACTTTCAAACTGGTGCTGACGATATTCGAATTCTGAAGAAATTCTATCCTGACGACATTTCTACAAGCTCAGAAAATACTCAAGGTCAAACTTCGCCTACGCTGGACTCCGAAGAAAACTCTATCCTGACGATATTTCTACGAGCCCAGAAAATACTCAAAGCCAAGCTTCGCCTACGCTGGACTTTGAAGAAATTCTATCCTGACGATACTTCTACGAGCGCAGAAGATCTCCGAAGTCGAACGCTTACCACGCCCGGCGCTGGGGAAATCCTATCCTCCGAACTCGGCGATCTCGACTTCAAGGATCGATACAAGAGACACTACGACGACGGTTTCGACTGGTGGTGTCGTCACGCAGAAGAACGCTGAATTCCGTGGGCTGCTGCCATCGGCGCCGCCCTCTGTCGACGCAGAAAACGTTCCCCAATAACGACGCCTGTTATATGTGAGAAGTCAGTTCAAGCAGAACTTTCAATTCACCGTTTGTCGTTTGGTGTCACTCTTTTGTTGGTTCCAAGACGGGTTTGTTTATTTCCGCAATAAAATCTTGTTCTTTAAAGAACCCACTTGGAATATTTATTTTGGAGAGGAGGAGATTTTGTTGCGAATACAACAAAAAATCTTCCCCTTACAAGTGTATAAGATAAAAAGGATGGAATGTCGGATCCTTTCTTCCAAGTTCAAAATCATCCTCTAAAATGTAGTGAGTACACCCATCTATTTCTTGTAATACTTATCATTGAAATGATGATGAAACAAGGTGTAGTTAGAATTGGCAATAATTTTCGGAATAATATCACATTTTGCACTGAATTAAGAATTCAAGATCGACAGATATGGTCTTCTATTTAACTACGTACTTCATCCATGCCTTCTGGTCTTTGCAAGCTGAGACTCCAAATAATATAAGAACAATCATCATTTACCAGGAAAAATGTATCATTTTATGTTATGGTAACATACTTCTAAAATTATCGTCCAAACAATTACGACAAAGAAACCACTTTCTAAATCACAATTTGCTTGCTTCACTATTCTTCAATACAGTATCGATGCAAAAACGCANTATATATATATATATATATATATATATGTTAGGAGTGTTAGAAGTGTCGTGGGTGTGACTAAAATCAAAGCTATTAATAAGGTGGCTTGAGGTATTGTCAGAAAATAGTTTGGTTAGGTGGTAAATTCGGTTTAAACTTGAAATACAATGAGTTATTTCTTTTATATTATTTATCGCCCGATCGTACACTATTATAATGAAAGTAGTGTAGACTGTGAGGAAAAACATTTGTGACTATCACTTCTACAACCTGTAGATTTATATTTAATAAGTCTTGGGTGAAACGGTCTACAGGAGGTTGTTTGCTCATTTAAATGTTTCTACGTTAGTCATATATCAAACACTGAAGTACATGCGTATTTCCGTTTGTGAAACCCTATACTTCTACAGCATTACAAGAGGAAAAACTAAACAGACAGGGTCTTCTGAAATGACAAGGAAGCCATAATGCGGAATACCTTAATGAATATTTGACACATTTTTATCAAGAAAAAGCCTTCTTTTAAAAATAACTATAATTAATTCGTTCTATCTACTCGTCTTATCCGCTTGGTACCGACAAGGTATGGCAAGGCATTTCTGAAATATATCTTTCTGAATGTTTTCGAAATGTTTTCTGAATTCCGTTTTTTTTTGTAATTTATTGCCCTACATTTCATGTATTTCTATTGTTTAAGGGTTTAAGAAAGACATGAGTCTGGCAGATTGTGATAAGTATGCCAAGCGTTAAAAGCTTTACACATTTGAGACTAGTTTCGGACGTTGCACAATTGAGAAAGTAAATTTCTGTTAGGAAATTAGAGATCTGGACTGCTCCCATCAAGCTCCAAAATCGAAAGGATAGCGAGAAAATCTGCACATGACACAAAGGCATGTAAAATTCATGATTGTTTTGAGGTTGCTCATCTGTTGGCTTGAATTCATGCGAATTGAATTTATGTGAGATGATGACCAGAGTACCATATATGGAAACATGAAAGTGATTCGAGGAAGCAATCTAACGACGGAGATTTGACTTGTTTTGTCATAGAATGCAAATTAGATATGATTATGTCAGATTTCGCTTCGACCTAAAACATTTTGGCTTTGGCAAATTCCTTAGTCGACACACTAATTCCCCCAGAACCTTTTCACTGCTTTTTCATTCGTTACAGCTGACGTTTCGAAGAAAGGAAGATTGGATTATTTGAATTATACATAAGCGTGCTAGTTAATATTCCTTGTAGTTTATATAAATGATGTTTTAAAGTTGAAATTATATTTCGTGTTCAAGAACTAAAGAATGGTCCTGAGTAACACGTAGCATCAAACATCACCTTTCTTAGACTACCAAGTTGAATTGAAACCGAATTTTTGTCTAAACATTGTTGAGAAACTCTGAAATGTTGCTCCTGTTATATTTTTCAAGATGCTGATTAAAGTTTTGACTTTTCCCCTTCGAAAGATTTCCGAAAGTATGAAAATCAAACGAAAACGACAAAAAATTCATGAATTATATTTAGTTTTTTGCTTATTGCAAGAAACACACACGTTTCAAAGGAAAATTCTGTTTACAGTAAGAAACTAGATAAAATTCCCTGTAATCTATCCGTGAACGTGTTTTCTGCCAGATGAATAGTTTATCCGTTATAACGTTCAAATTGTACTCCAACACGTTCCTTAAATGTTTAGGAAAATTTCGATGTTTTTTGGAGTGCTTATTACCAATTTTGACTTCAACTGGGACAAAGTTCGGGAGATATGAAAACTAAGGGCAATTTTTTTACAACATGTATGTGGTCGTATGGTTTTGATATTAAGAACACTAATAATTATATATGTTATACTCCATTTCTTCGATCCTAAAGGTATTGGCTTCCCTGACTAGACCAGTTTGGCCTAATAGCAGACTGCACCACCGTTTCCGAAGTGAGATGTTACAAAGACATGCTCGTGCACAGACCCTGTACACCAGGACTGCCGCAAACTGATCTGGACCTCGGTGCAAAGTACTAGCTTGCGGACCCTTCAATCCACCCAGGGCCCGGGAAAGTGATACACGAGCAACCTCCCAGCAACCTCCCCTTTGTGCTTCCTTATATACAATAAAAATACACTAAGAAACATTTGAGCCCTCGCGAGAGTACTTAAGAATTATGGAGAGGTTTAATACAATAATCAGGCGTAAACCGTGAATATTAACCCCAAATTACAAAAAGCATTTCACCCTGTAAACATTTCCCCTACTTATAATTACTTTCTTGACAATAGTCATACAAAGTGTGTCCGGTAAGTAAGGCAAATGTTTTTTTCCTTGCCCTTCTAATGGTCATAGCGTGTTTGAATTGGTCGGGTTAGGTGGAGGGAGGCTTACGCTATCCAGTGATGCCAATGTCAGTGTGCTCCAATCTCTGGGAGCGTCCGGATCATTGTTTGAGTATACTCCGGTTTACTGCCTGTTTCACGACGCGCGATGGAGGACCCGCTTGAACAATGATACGCAATCAAATTTTCCGCCAAAAATCTGGCCGACACCTACGCAACGATTAAGGAAGCTTACTCTTTCATATTCTCGAGTTTCGAGGTGGTTGGGGATGTTTAAGGACGGTCGGGAAGAGGTAACCGATCAACCCCGCTCTTGACGTCCTTCCTCAACCAAAAGTGGCCCGTGTGCGAAATTTTTTGAACACGGATCGTCGATTGAGTGTCCCGATGATGCTGGAAACTTGAAAACTTCAGAAAACTACGCTGATGTGCTGGAGAGATCGAGAAAAATGGTCATGCGTACGAGAAGGGAGATCACCGCCATCTGGACGCTCCACCAAGACAATGCTCCCAGCCACACTGCTCTGTGGGTTCGGGTGTTCCTTGGTAAGAATAACTTTGCAAAACTGCCGCAGCCCCCGTACTATCATGACATTTTTTTGTTCCTCAGGATCAAAAGCGCCTGAAAAAATACCGATTTGCGACGATTGAAAAGATCCAAACCGCTGTGACAAAGGCCCTTGACGAGGTTCCCAAAAATGCCTTGCAGGACACGTACCGTGTATGGAAGAGTCGCTGGAAAAAGTATGTAGATGCCCAAGGGAACTATTTTCAAGAGTTTTAAAAGTTTGTACCTTTACAGTGCATAAATTTATCTTTAAAAATATATTTACCTTACTTACCGGACAGACCTTGTATCATTACATAATAAAAACGTAAACTCAATTTGAGAAATATTTACCGTACAATATGCTGTCAATTTCATTTCAATAATTGTTTCCATTGAACATAATTATATTTTTGACCAATTTAAGAGTGATCAAAGTTTCGTTAACTAAAACATCGAAAGTATTACCAACAGAAATTCGAACTCTAGTTCCCCATTCGTAAACGAACACATCTTTACGCAGGCGCTGTCCACACTTTGAAAACCATTCTCACCTCTTAACGGGTATGGTAAACTTATCCGACGTAGAGCTCGAAGTAGATGGTTTCCAAGTCTTCGTCCGTATCCGAATTTGAAATATGCTCCCTCTGACGTTTCGAAAATAAACAGTTACTTTTGGAGGCCGGAAAGACGACGTATGAGACGAAAAATTATTATAACATATTATAGTAATCAGATTGACGTATTGGTAAACGAGTGTATGTGGCCAAAGTCAATACATACACTTGCTGTTTCTTATTGCTAGTCTGCTCCACGAAGTGATTGTCCAAGGCAAAACCTTGAGGAGTTTGATTTGGAAGTATTTGTCATTTAAAGATTTGTGAGGTTTAGAAAAGGTTCAGGAACAAATTGGGCAAAATTTCTTTTTCCTCCATCCCATCTAATTTTAATGTTACTAAATTTCCTAAATTGCGCTGTATCATACATTTATGACCTGGGTAAATAGACGGTTACACTTGTCTATTTTAATTTCCATCATGTATTTTTACATATTACAAACTTGAAGGAACTTTAAACTGATTAATTATATTTATATGATTTCGTTTATGATATAGTAACTGATTACCCGGCGGTGTCTGGATTTTTTTTACTCGTCAGACCAACGAACTCACTAACCGGAAGCCTCGCAGGTCGAATTTTCGCTTCCGATGCAAGATACAAGTGTGGCACTGTCGCAGCGCGGTTACACCATTTCATTAAAACGCTTTTAAAATCTAAACCATGTCAAAATTTTACGATTTAAAGATGTTTTTTATCTTTGTTACATACACAAAACGAAGAACTCATTATATTTTTTTCTTAAATTCCTCACTTAAATTGAAGTATTTCAACACTTTTATTTTTCATAAAGTTTTTTCGTTAGTTTAAATTAACCTTAGTAGATAGACATATGCTGTCATGTTTTGTAGAACTCTTCGAGGCGAACAATATTGCCACTCATAATTGTCACCTATCTCCAACCGTTTAGGCAGCGTAAGTGAATATGGCTGAATATTTCTCCTGATTTCACCGACATTTATCTTCAACTTAATTTTTTCTTTCTTTTCATTCATTTCAAAAATAAAAGTTAACCTATGTTCATCCTCGACATCTTAACTATCTCCTTGATAAATTTCATCACGATCGGTTTAGTGGTTTAGTCGTGTTTAAGTAAAAAACAGACATACACGCTTTCGCGTTACCCATTTATATATTAGTATGGATGGGGTATGGATTTATCAAATTATGGAATGGTGTTCGACGGCTCATCGCACTTGTACAAAAAGTATTTCCTTTCGAAATAAATATGGTTTGATAAATTATTTTGGAATAAAATGCAATAGTAAATAAATAAAATAAAAATATACTAATCCGTTTTTTATATTATGTTCTTAAGATACATTTTTGTATTTTTCTTTTAGTTGTTACAGTATATGGGAATCTTAGTCTAAAAATGATTGTAATTAAAGAAAAATTTTATGCCGGTGGGAAGCGAGTTCCAGACATTTCTTAGTATATTTTTTCTTTCTGTAACAACAAATTGGAGACAAATGAACTATCTGAAGTGTAAAATATTGCAAATATTGTTTTTCAGTTTGTTTTGTAAGAAATTTTACTGTGATGTTACTGTTACTCGTCTTTCTTTTTTTTCAGTAGTGGGATAAGGAATTGTAAAGAAGAGAGAGGAAAGATATTTCTGCATTGTTAGTATATGAAAAGTGAATTTCAGAATCAAATATGCAGGACAATTATCATAGGGTGTAAAACCAGATTTTGAGATCATAAGGAAGTAATATGAAACAGTAAAGAAATAAATTTGTAACGTACTTCGTATCGTTCGTCTTTTATGATAGAGAAATTAAAAGCAACTTCGTACATACTGCGTCGCAAATATACGAGTAGCAAGTTTCAGGTTCAGAAGTTGCATTTTATTAGAACTAATTTTCCCTTCGATTTTTCTTCAAGATTGAAGAGCATAAAGAAATTTTTAAGCACGGTGATATTGTAAAATTATTTGAATTATCTTGAGGTACAGAAATACATAGATAGGTGTTGTAAATTCTCAAATCTTCTTTATTACAAAAACTTAAGTACTATCTCATTTCTATATTTCAATAAAAAACTATCAGTATTTTTAGAAAGTTCGTAGGCAAAATCAGGAATATCGAATGTCATTTTCTTTCAAATACATGATTTATCAACTATATTTTAAGATCTTTTTGATAGAATATATAGTGATCGATAGAATCCATCAAAAGGATATGGATGGATGTAAGCTAAATTGTTAAAAGTTAAACATGTGACAAAACACCATTTAACATTTTATTCATTCTTACAAGCATTAGGAAAATATGTGGTATCCGTTCGTGGATGTTGAAGTAACTTGGGAGAGAAAACCTCATTATGTTATAACGAATGGCTAGTACTTTGGTGCTGGGCTCTCTATTACCGGGAAAAGCCAGTGACGCTATATTGCTTTCTTCACTGACACTCCATTTCAGCAACTCGGCTCCGCTCAAGAGACGCATGTATGCTTATCGCTCAAAAGGGAAAGTGAAGGAAATGGATTTGTACTACAGAGGAGAGAAAGAGATTCGAACAACACCTCTCGCCCACGACTTTGACCTACACAGCCACGACGTGAAAACACAGCTCATAAACATGCAGACCACACATTACTGTACGACATAACTTGTTCCCTCGTAAAACTATAAAAAATAACTAGTGATTAGTAATTGGGCTCACGAAATAATTCGGAGAAAACAATTTTGTGTTATAGTTCGGGGTAGTAGTCTTAATTTGTTAGTCGAATTTTCATGTTCAGATGTTCTTATTGGTGAGATAATTTAATTTGACGGTATAATATCTAGTAATGTATTTGATGTTCTGCAGCAACACAGCTCTGGAATACATGCATCATTTGCGTAATTACTATTCCTCGTACAAGTTCTCGGAGATAAAAAAAAATCAGAAACTGAAAAATATCGGAACCAGATATTTTCCAAAAGAAGCAAATGAAATGTAAATTAGATATTTGTAAAAATCAGACTGTCATATCTAAAGTTCTCTTTGGCTGTTGCTGACATAACTATCTTAAACACCGCCATACAACTGGTTACTCACGGACCGTATGCTCTCGAATTATAGTACATTTTACATCAAATTTTTCATCAAATGTTGAGGTACCCAAATTAAAAATCAATGCTGTCAGAATTAATACGTGATGAGCATGTCTGGTGGCAAAAAATATAAAATTGTGTTCGGAATTACTCCGGCATACATTTCAATATGAAAATCTTATATTAATATACTCAATATTAAAAATGCTTTTTAAAAGTAGAGAAATATACTATAATTTTCCAACTTGAAATAATGAAAATTTGTTTATTAAAATAAAAATATTGCATTACAAATAAATAGATATGACTCATGAGTTATATTCGTTGGGTAACATTTTGCCCAAGCCCAACCCGTGCCGCTGTCGGTCTGATCGAAAGAAATTGTGAAGAAAATGGCCTGCGTGTTAAAATGAAGTTGGACAGCGTTGATCTAAAAAAACGAAGTGAGGAGACATAAAATGATATATTTTGCTTTCTCATCCGTTGGGTTATGGCGTGTGTAGATATGAATGCGAGAGGAACCCACTGGCATTCCAAGAGGAGAGGGAGAGTATTCTGTGTCCGTCCTCCTGGCAACGCGCGAGGACCACGCGTCGGTTCGTTCCGGGGTCAAGGACTCTCACTGGGTCACTTCGCTGTAGAACGGGTCGGTCGACTGCCTCCATCGTCTACGACAGCTCCTCTCCACCTGCGTTGCCACTACCTGCTTCTACTCCTACATTTGAGTACTATATGAAGCTAAGATAAATTCCTCCTTCGATGACAAATACTTCGCGCCCTTGTAGAGATCTCGTGATAATAGGAAGTTGACCTTGTCATTGGAAAAATAACGAGACAAGAACTACGTGAACAGTAAATTGTACTATAATATACAATGTATATAATATTATATATTTATTTTTATTAAGTTAAAATTAGTGGTCATAATTCGGACATGAGTTAAGGTTCGTGCCTATTCTTTAACTTACCCTCATGCGCTATAGGTTAAACTTCATTCAATATTATATACATTTATTAAATAATAAGTCCGATAATAGAATCTAATCTGGAACCATCATTAGACGTAGTACCACTAACCATTTCCTAATTGTTTTCGATGAACTCTTTGGTAATACAAGAAATTATTGAGAGGCGTATTGGAATATCCACTACAAAAAAGGAGTATTGGTATCTCGTAGATAATTTAAACTTTTTCGTTACTTATCCATGTAGAGTTTGTAAATGGAGTCAAAATATCTTTTTTGCGAGTTAATATTTGCATTTCAAAATTATGGTTAAATATTATGAAATGAAAAATTGCAACAAAATTTAATACACTCGTGGCAATTTGTGCTTAACTATCTCAAGTTACTTAACATTAATATTTATAAAATTTAAACATCTGGACGATCGAATGATTGCGTACTCTTTCAATATCTTATGACTGTGCATTGTTAAAACCGTCCATAACATTTGTCGAAGATGATGTCCTGTGTACGATGGAAAGTAATTTACTAAATTGATCGGTTGTTGGAACCTCAAAGAGCTTACATTGTAACAGTTTAGAGAATTTACTACCGGTCAGTTTTAAATCTTCAACATTTCAAAAGCTACATTCTACGGAAAAATTATCCAATTCAAGAATTTCTTACGAAAAACAAAACATTCACTTTCATTTTCTTTTTTTCTAAAATTCGCTTTCGAGAAAATACACATAAAATTGGAAAGAAAATTTAAATTACAATACAAATTATGCATATTTCGCTTAAATATGCTTATTGAGGCAAAATGCGCATGAAAATAAACTAAGTAACAAGATAGGGAAAAATTCGGTGAATGAATATATGAGAATATTATTTTTTTCAAGAATCTGTAGTATTCAGTTTTGTCTTATCCAGTGATTATGAAAAGTAATGTCTTTATATCATTTAATAACCTCTTCTACCTCTCATATATTTCTGCATGAATGTGCAACTAAGTCAATTAATTTTGTTTCTTGGGTGCTGACAATGATGAGATTCTTCGTGCGGTTACTTTTATTTTTTACTTGTCGAGGTAGGCGCCGGACCAAGATGCCCACAAAGACGCTCTCGCCATCTCCGTGACGATGCATGCAGTGGGTTGGAATGCGGTCTCGTGGTATTTGAATGGAAGAGGCTTTTAAAATATTTAGAAATTGGAATCTCTGACATTCCCTTATTTATTTTTTGTTCATGTTTTATACGTGTTTTATACATGTAATATTCACCGAGCAAATGTTTGAGCTTTCCGTATATTTCTTTTGGGAGACTCTTTGTAACATGCAATATAATAGTGACAGTAGTCACAATGGTAAGAATTTAAACACGTGTTACGACACAGCCATAGGGTTAATCCAAAAATATATCGCCTCTTATAAACTATGTCCTAAAACAGAATTGTTAATGAGGAAACATTACATACATTTCTTCCACGAACCATAGCAGACTATTACACAACTAAATCACGTCTTATCGAGGATTCATAGAAATAAAAGTGTTGGAAGTGAGATTTTATTATTAGGTGGGTGGGGGTGGGGGAGGAGGATAAAACTTTTCTCAAAGGCAACGTTAATAAATAATTGGTAAAATTACAAGAATACAAATTAGAAGTTCCTCCCCCCTCCATAACCCCTCCCTACCATCTATTATAGTAACGTGTAAGACATGGTGATCACTGCGTCAACTTGATGAAGCGGGGGTGGCGGTGAGGTGGTGGATGCAGCACTCGAAGTGGGTTTGCGTGTCGCGGAAACCCGCCGCTAGGCGCCTGAGATGACGCACTGCGGAATGTGGCAGCGGTTTCGCAGTCGCACCCGTGCGCGGCGCCACTGCGGCGGGGACTCACAAATTGCTTCTACTCGTGTTTGTGGTTTTTTATTAAATTATATTTGCTTGAAAGTGTCGTTTAGCCGCGTCGAATAATAGAAATAATGTCATCAAGTATTTTTGTTTTAGTATTATGGAGATATACAGTATGTACTGAAATTTGATATAATAGTTGAAATATATACTCACAAAATCTCTCTCGGGAATATATAAAAAAATATTAACTTGAAACAACTTTTGCACAATACGTTGGCACCGTTTTTCTTTCTTTCTAGAACTCATTCTTTTTATCCTCAATTCGATTAACAATTAGAATGCACCATATAATTACACAATGTTAAATTATGTACCCGTCAATTACCTAACATCTAATTATCTTAATCTGACATTATTAAGATAGATTTGTATTGTTGAGAAATACTTCCGTTTTTTTGTCTCTAATTCAATTGCATCGAATATAATACTCGAAAGTTAAATGGACATTTTTTCAGTATGGTCATATTATTTCTTTACTATAATATAAGCCATTTTTCTATAGTAAATATTATAGTTTAAGTTTGGTCAGATTTTTCGTAAGCCGTCTTGTTTCATCGACTCTAAAATAATTGTTTTTCAATTCTTTATTACCTTTTTAGTAAATATGATTCGTGTATCGGAAAAAGGTATTTTTGACAAATGCACTTACTAGATCAAAACTCTAGCACTTTTTGTAGTCATATCTAAAACTTTTTAACTGATGAGACAACTACAATTTTTATTTATTTTCATCTCGGGTTACCATTCAAACATTGAGTGCAATATATAGTTATTCCCCTTCATCGTAAAGGAACACATTGCGAAAGCAAGCATATATTTATGGAGGAGTAGTAGGAAAAAACATTACAGATACCAAATTTCGATGATAACCGCACTCTTGAATGACGTAAGATTCGCAAAGGAGTTTGCCTTCGTGGGAAGTGAGAACGCGTCGTAATTCGCACCACAGGTGCGTCTGAGGAGGGAACTGGGAAGGGGAAGTACGTGCATACGAATGGGAGAGGAAAAGAGCCAGTGCGATTGCCCGCACGTCTGCTGTAAATGCAAACATAGACCACTCTCCACTCGTATACATGTATATAAAGCTATGACTCATCAGATTTCCGCCTGCTGGTTCATTTTCAGTACTTTCTCTGTTACGTAGCTCCAAAAATAGACATTAACCTAGCAAAATATGCTAACCGATGTTCGTTAGTTATGATAACGCAAACGCAAAGGCCATGGGGTGGGTATTTCTTTCATGTTCTTATAATAATGAAATTGCTTCCCACATAATAAGTACGGTAATTATGAAACACCGGAGTTATGTGAATCGAAGTAAATATTTACTGAAGGCGTTTATGTAATACATCAAGACATTCCCGCACAAATTATTGGGAACACAAATGTTATATCATCCCAGATTGTGAAAATAGCGTAATATAAAGCTAGAAAGTTTTCGATACACTAACATATTTTTGTCATGTCGGGTTTCCCCATAAGAATTAGATAATATTGCAACGAGTCTGACTTCCGGCAATAAACCGGCAACTGCACTTTTTGAAAAAAAAAATCTGTCAATAATACTTTCGCAAAATTTTATTTGCATAAACCTAAACAACTCAAAAATGTAAATTATTCTCGAATTAAATGGTGAAAATTTTCGTGGAAATTTTAAAATCAAGTAATAACCAGTTAAATATATTTAATAGTAATCAACAGGCAACTCCAATAAAAAAAATAAAATGCAAGTTACATACATTTTGTTTGCTTTGTAAAAAACGTATTTTTATCTTAGATAAGAGGGGTTATAATAGAACATATCAAAGTTGACTGCCAAGGTTAAAAGAGAGAAACTCTTTGGAAACTTTAAACGGTCGGAACACGAAAAACAAAAATATACACTTATCTGTTTGTTGTCGAAAACCGCATAATATGTAGTTTAAATATATTTGTACTAATACAAGTGAATTATTTGGAATGTTTGTGGTACTGAAATAGGAAAAAGTAATCTATGAAACTATTTGAAATTTCAAGTTACGCTTCTTAACTTGTGATTATTGCAACTAGAATGCAACGTATATGGATGGCTAAGAGAATAAAGAACATTACAAGAGAATAAAAATAAAACAAAAATTGTCTGCTAATCAGTATATGCACTCGCATGACTATTGACTATGAAGTTTACTAGTGTCCGCAAGAGTTCAATTGCGTTACGTGAGGCGGACAATCGTTGAAGCCAAATCAAGAGACCTGTTTGGGTGTCACAGCTAATTTCACAATCCACAGCAACGCGACAGCCTGGTATATACAGAGCAAGTAACTCGTTTCTGAATCTTAAAATTGACTTTTTCCGACGTATATGCAATCACTTGCATTCCAAAGCTAGGGAAATACTAAGTCTTCATCGACACATTGGATCATATTCGTTTCACCTTATTTTTCATTGCTATTTTATATTTATTCGACTTTTCCTTCTGGTGAATCGCGATAACTTTTCTTTACTTTTGTTCAAGATTTTAATATGCAGGTTGTCATGTTCTGTCGGTAGATGGTTCTTCGACCAGTCTTGTGTCTCCTCTACAAGTCAATAAATGTCGAAATTGGCGTATGTTGATAAAAAAAATGTTCATAGCGGTACTTTCGTGTATCTATTAGTGATATCCAAAATAAAAACAAATTAAACACATATGATAATATACGATATTGAGGAGAGTTACTATAGTATAAAATCCACAATTTGATTATACTGTTTCATAGCCTAGTGAGTAGCATGCTAAAAATGAGACATCACCAAGTTAGGAAATCAGATATAACTAATGGAAATGATCCTGTTTAAGAAAGAGACCCTCTAAACGATTCCGTTGGATCAAAAGAAATAGATTGAATATCTATTTTCTTCAAAAGCGCATGTTTTATACTACATGTCAAGATTTCGGTCACTTGTTGGAGGGCAGAAAATAATTTGTTAAATTATATAATTATCTGTTTGTCTGTTACAATAAAGTCATTAGTAAATTTTGTCTTTAGCTATTCCTGATTTCAGGGTTTTTAAATCTCATGTTAATTTGACATAAGCAAATACTGTCTCATAAGCAAATATTGTCTGACACGGCTACGAAATTAACGTGTGACATATGTTGAGCAAAATGAAGGTTTTGAAAATTATTCTATAGAGGCTGTGAAGAACATTGTTTTCAAGTACACAATGCCTTTATTTGATGGCGAAGTCAAGACATAGGCCTTCTCTTACACTTAACCACGTAAGTACCTGCACTATTCATTAAAATACAAACGATGGAAACAGCAACGTACGCAAAAAGAATAAAAAAATAATCATTGTTAGAGAGAATTTTTGAAATTTTATAAATTAGAGAAAAAGTTTTAAAACAAAAAAAGAGCATGCTATTATGGAACATACGAGGCTACGTGAGGGTATTGAACATAATCAATTGAAGCAGAAGAATTGAAAACAGAGAACAAATCATTCATCCACATTCACTCATGAATGTATAAGTAATCTTCAAGGATCGAATGTATTTTATGATATATTTTTTGGAAAATATACAGCGCGTTTTCCCCAAGTTTATCAGCAGCTCCTTTTGTGAAGTAATGGGAATATTTACGTATCCGGTGTTCAGGTATGAGTAACCTAAGATTAGAGGAAGAACGGTTTTTTAAATCGTGGGTATCAGATAAGAATTGAAAAAGTGAACGGGGATAGTGTGGTGTTTTACTGTGGATTATCTTATGGAGGAAGAGGAGTGAATTGAAAATGTGCCATTTATCGACCTTAATCCACTCAAGTTTTTCATAGAATTCTGCCCAGTGGTCATAGCGTTTTAGTCCGAAAATGAACCGAATACAGGCGTTCTGTACTTTTTGAAGTCTGTTTGCGAGAGCGGAGGAGAGATCATTATATATTTCGTCGCAGCAGTCAAGGTGTGGTAATATTAGAGTCTGAACGAGTATTTGCCTTATGGTTATCTTTAGCTTGATACAATGACCGGAGGGTGCAATATACTCTTTGACAGTTATGAGAGATGTGTTCCTTCCAGAATATAGTTTCGTTCATGACTAAACTTACTTTTCTTTTTTCAATGAATAAGCTGGAACGATTTGCGCTGCTAATTTTACTATGAGTTGATTTTGACAAGTTCTTCATTTAGTAAATTAATTGTAACATTTACACGTTACAATTTAGAGCGAGACATAAATCAGAAAATCATCACCGTATGTGATAACGCGACTTCAGTGATTTTGGTGGATTATTAATGTACTGTACAGTGAAAACCTACATAACCTGAAAGTGAAATGAATACCAAATAATTCAATAGCTTTATCTATGCCCTTTGTTTATTAAGCATTTTGTGTAAAATGCATTTTCGTTTTGTTTGGATTTTATAATATTTCGTAATTACATATTAGCGTACAATACCGAAAACTACGCAAATTGGTAGGTTTTCTTCGAGTTATTTAATTTAATAACACGAAAGCAGAGAAATATGCAAAGTAATAAATAAATTTAGAATATTATATAAGAACACCGAGTAAAATGAGCTAAAAGAACCGGAACCTGTTGAAAGGTGTTTTAATATCTACAGTAAGGTAAAATATATTAATTCTTAGTACCAATTTTTCCTTGAATGTTGATACAACTCTTTGTATTTTTGCGGTTTTATTTGTGAATTATGTTAAAACTTTAGTGCCCAGTACTAATTTTTTTATGGTTCTTTACAAATTACGGTTAACGCAGAGTAGTTCTGCTGGTATCACTTGTCTTCTTTAACGTACTCCTGTTCATACGAACAGTAATTATCCCTTTTCAATCTAAAATTGAGGTACGTAATTAAATCAAACGATGTAAAATATGTCTTAGTTGTGTAATTCAATAATTCTTGTTCTTTTATCTTAGGAGATTTCATTTAGATGAATTAATTTTAAATTTTTAAAATTTTATTTATCAATTATTACTCTTTAGTCCGGTACGCACGTTTACGCGCAAGGCTATATACCAATATAACTTACTTCGTTAAATGTAGTTATTAAGCATTTGCTGTTGTAAATGCCGCAAACTTTCTTTTGAGCAGCAAGACCGCAAGCCACCTTTACCTTTTTTTTACATTTACATTTTGAATACTCCAAATGATTAGCCTCATGAACTTATCTTGCAAGGGAGGTCGGGACTTAGGAATTTGACTTGATGGGTCTTCGAAGGATTGTGGAACCTCCTAAGGGTCGTTGATTGTGAAAGTAAGAAGGGGCAGAATTCACTTATTCCGTGGAAAAATCTCTCTAAGCTATCATGTCTATTTATATATTAAACATTTAAAAACTATTTGAAAGGCGCAGTAGCGTAATTGGTAGCGTGCTGGACTACAACGTAAAAAGTTGGGGTCCAATTCCCCTATGATAGTTTTTATTTTTTCGAAAAGTGTTTTTTAGAAAAAATTATATGTTCGTTAAATTTTTTTTTCAGATAATTGTAAGTAAAAAGAATACCACAATTTCAATAAATACTCTTTCATGAGAAATTTTAATAACACTCTTAATTATTCTTTCTTTTGATATGGAATTAATTTTCAATTTTCTGTTTATTTTAAATCACAATTGTATCCGGCAAAAGTTTATCCCACTGTCATTAAAAACCCATTTCTATAATTAATTGAAGCGAAAACCACTCAATCATCATGTTGCGAAAGATTGATCTGTGTATCCTTGTCCTATCATGACGCATCTGCTAATGTTATGATTTCAATTATTGATTTTATTAAAATGGCAGTAGAGTGTTTTTTTAAGATATGTGCAATGTTTTATATGTTTGTTATAAGGAAATGTTAATTTTCGGTGAATATTTAAGTTTTATTCCCGTGATGAGGACTGTGAAACTTTTTGTTTACTAATAACATGTACGAGTGGAATTTGTGTTTTATGGAATAAATTATTCCAGGGAACTATTCTTTATAAAAATGTATATACAACCGTTTTAATTATTATTTCATAACGAAGTACTTGTTATTCTCATTACAAAAACTTAAAAAAAGTAAACAGTGGTCAATGTTGTCGAATCTGTCAGAAAACCTTGACTACAATTTTGATTCTTTATCAGAGAGTTGTAATGATTTATTACATCATTTTATCGCTATTGATGGCCAAGAAAGAGGTAAATCTATGTCCCACATTATTTTAAGGTCGTTCGTATTATTTTCCCCACGTTACAAATAGAGAAGTAACTGTGACGCAATAAGTCTTAGCAAGCCTAGAATTTGCCAATGGAAACCAGTGGCAAAAGTATTTGCTTCTTTCCAGGATGTTCGGTGGGGGGGGGGGGCGAGCATGAGGGAAAACACGAAAGCAGTACGTGAAATATTTAACAAAAAATTATCTATTATCTCAGATTGTGTCGTAGAAGTAGATATTAATATGTGGCTGAATTTGTTTAAACTCCATATTGTGATGCACCTTTGGTCACGCGCACTACGTGGCTCTGTACGTAGAATACTTGCTAGGTTGAATAACAAAAAATACGATCGCCACTGACGTAATTGCGGCCCAGGAGAACTCAGAGGGTAACTTGAGAGTAGCTACGAGATTTGCACTGGGCAGCAAAAGACTACTCCCAAAATTACCACACTGACTCAAGTTGATGGATTTTAAATTACAAAAAAAATGTTAATATTTCCAGGGCTTGAGAGTTGTCCGACTGAAGCGGCAAGGCTATGACAGTTATGTGGAACAATGCTCCACCCGACCTGTCACTCTTACTAACACTTCAGACACACCGAAAATTGATGACATAGAAATATAATTTTATCTTATACAAATTTCTAAGTCGGTGGAGCTGCTAACTCGAATCACGCCTGAATAAAATATTCCTCATCAACTAACAACAGGGAATAATACTCATGATTAAAATAAAATAATTAAACGAGGAAAAGATCGTTGATTGTGCAATACAAAAATATCTGGTTAACAAAACATTTATTCCAAGAAAATAATAAACTGAACTGATTGATGAAAGAACCCAAAATTAATTATATTAGAGCATTGATTTGAGTATAGTATAGGACACACGAAAATACCATCATAAACCACCAAATTTATCGTAGATTGAGATTAAAAGATTCAAAACGTTTTAACACAATTGTTCGCAAAAGTTCGAAGTCGCTATACTACGCCTCACAGGCAGAAGTTACACGCGACACGTAGATCGAATACGTCGTACACACAGTTCGTACACCTCAACGACGTCTTCGTTCTTCACTTCTCGAAGTTGCTGGCAATTAGGCGAAGCCTGAATTATGTAATTCTTACGAGTAGCGTTGCTTGCCAAAATTCAGTTCATACACCACCGCTTATTTGGGAATTCTATCAAACTGATACATGAAATGTCTTAGAAATCTATCAGATTTATACAATGTTTCGCACTCCGTTCAACGGTTACACACTTGCCCTAACAGTAAATTTTAATGTGCGCTTACTGTCTCTAAAATCTGGAGATACTTGTTGATGAAACGCAAAGCGAGAGAGTGCCGCATGCGGAGTGAGGTGGGAGGGGTTGCTTCCCTTTGATCTGATGCCTCACCTTGCTTCTGACCAAACGCAGACTGTTTCTTGGCTGCGCGACGACACCTGAGCCTCGCTGCGCGCTATTCAATTTCAATTGAGCTTAATAGTTATTTATCTCACATTAATTTCAGGATACTAATGGTTCATTTCAATAACTATATCATAGTCATCATACAAATCCAGTTAGTTAATTTCAAATTCAAATAAAATACAATTTTCTTTTAAACAAATCAATATTTTCTCTTCTTAATAACTTTAAAGTTACCTCAGCTCTCAACAAGAATTGCGGAAGAATTGGTGAGATCCAAAATATTATTTATAATAGTACCGCCGCCCTCGTCAGGTAGTTTTATTTACATGACTTCCAGTAGTGTGCCGCTATATATTTGATTGCCTTTTCCACAGCGATTGGTGTTAAGTTCACAAACGCGTGAACCGAACATCAGAGGAGATGAGACACTGCGACTGCGAAAGAAGAGTCACTCACCCCGTCGCGGACCATCGATTTCATACCACGACCCCATGGGCGTCGACCAGTGCCTGGGCACCCTACTGGGATGGAAGAAGGCACTTGGGCAAGAGGAGGGGGCGACAGTGCAAAGGAGGGCGACCTGGGCGTTGTTAAATGTCGGTAACAATGTTGCCAACAGTCTGCGAAATTTTGTATCAACAAGGTAATCATTTTCAAAGAAATCGATTAATAACAGTCTATGCTATGCTGACAGCTTATTCGACTTGTTTTTTTTTTTTTTTTGCAGGTGATCAGAGCGGTTTCTAGACATGGACATGAGCAGACTAGAGCATTTTACCCCACAAACTTTGAACACTATTTTTAATAAAAAATATTATTATAATTATTTTGATTAAATATCAATACATTGCAATTACAGTGACACGAAGCTTCCGGCACACTTAAAACCAATATAATATTGTAATTATAGGGATATAACAAAAAAAATCATTCTATTTTGTTTAAAGAAAAATAATATACGAAAAATGCTAAAAATACTTTAGTAGAACGCATTTCCGCTATTTTGTGAAGAACAGTTATTTATAAACTCGAGATTTAAAATCCATATCACGTAAGGAACGTACAAAATAATAAACATAAGTGTAGAAATTCCAAGTGTTGGTAATCTCCCCGAGGACGCTGCAGTCGGCGCCTGTTACAGCTGCTAGCGCGGGCGGGCGTTGTCTCAGCGCACGCGGTGACCCGCATCTGCGCACGGGAATCATCCGAGCACTCTCCTAGCGCAACCACCTGCCTTTGCCAATGGCCTCACTACTCACGTTTGAGAATATTGCTGTTGTTCCCGCGATTAATGTTGGGATCTGAGATGCGAAATGTACTGCAACGTTAGCATAGGTCAGAGGAAAAACACAGGTTCAAGTGTCGTTTGCCGCGTTCATAATAGAGTGCGAGCATATACTTTAAAATCGGGAAAAATGGATAATGGTTAAAAAACATAAAGAGTACCCTAGAAGAACAGCTGTTACGATAGGTATACATAATACAAATATTTGGCACGTAAAGATTTAACACAATCGTTAAAACACATTCCCATCCTGGCCCGGGTTTTTCTCCGGTTTTACGGGATCTATAAGCTCTTACCTAGGGGCGGCGTCTATTGAAAGAATAAATCTAGAGTTTAGAGTTATTTTTATAGTTATGATTTATAAACAATATTTTCCGAATAATCTATAGTTTATTGTAATAAGTATTTGTGAAATACCTTTTTTCTGTTTTATTAAGTACAAATTTGGTGGTATTCTGTTAATATTATAACACGTATCAAACTACTTTTATTCTTATCTTAGGAGTGCAAAGCTGAAATGTTAAATCCGCCTGTCTTTGGACCCTTGATCGGAATGATGGGATGATCCCTAGCTTGCTTCCGGAGAGTGAATTAGTATATTTTCTCCACGTGGTCATACGCAGTTTGTAACTACTTTTTTGACAACAAATAAAATTATAATAATTTGTCAAGAACCTACTGTTTTTTGGTGATAACGACAGTATGTTTACGTTTCAGAGTTAACTTTGATATAAATCTAACTGGTGAAATATTTATTATTTACAATGACATGAAACGTGTAATCATAATAGCATTAAATGGCTTATCATAATTGATCTGCGAGTCGAGTAAACATACACCTTTTGATTATGTAACTACTTTTTATAATTTAGAACTAAACCATAATTTCAATTGAACATAATTATTTTAATAATTATTTTTAATTTATATTAAACTCTTATTACTATTTTAATGATTAATATATTTTTCATGATTACAAATCGTTAAGCAATGTAAGAACACTTCTGATTTGTTCTCACGAGGATGTACGTGAATGCTATGTTTGATTCATCCTATCACCTTCTCTCCATCCATTATTTATCAACGTTATGATAATGTACTATTTATTACTATGTTTTTTTGTGCAAAGAAAATGAAGTTTTTCGCCTCAACCTTTAATAAACTTATTTATTAAAGAAATTAAATATTTATAAATTAAAAAAATAAATTAAATTAACGGGAGGAAAATCTTTCAGTATTATTCGATTTATAAATACTTAGGAAGTCTTCCTACCATTTTTCTTAAAATTAAAAAGAAATGTTTTTACAATTTCATGGATGCGCTATCTCATCTATGGAACACTTCCTTCGTATTCACTCTGTCTCTCAACCTATTTGAGCGCTGTTTACTGGAGGTCGGCAACCTTCTGGCTTCGACGCTGCCCTCTGTAGCAAGATGGCTTCGGCGTCACCGGGCAGAGAATGCATCGCTTCTTTCGTATACTCCACCCTTCACCTCACGTAGTTTCTATTTTAGATTTCAAGCTGCCAAGTTGAGGGTTCATTCTCAATGAGTTCCACACTCAGGTGTGGAAAAATATACTTAAAATAGTTGTAACCACTGGATTGTGCACAGTGATGACCGGAGTGGTCGTGCGGTTTTGCTTTTAGGTTTTGATCAAATTTAACGTTATCTGGAATATACGTAAAACTCAACGAATGTGGTACAAAGAATAATTCCTATGCCTTTCCCTATTCTGCGCCAATTAGATTCATCATTTATTATATAGGATAATTAACATTATCCTTTAAATGGTGAGTGTATATAGAAATGTATACACACTTATATAATGTTATATCTACCAATACATACATATCACAAATTGAACCTGCTGTGTTCATATTACGGAATGAATTCTGATAATCTCAAAACACGCAATAGACTTACAATAATATTTGAAATGCGCGTTGAAATAAAATAAGTTTATAATTATTATATAAATTTATCTTTTATTTGTCTGTTTCCTAGAAAATGAATAGTGCATTGCCACAAATGTAGATAAAAATGTACGTATGATTACACAGAGAACAAATTACTTTTCTTTCAGACATCAAGCAAGCGACCATCCCGTTTATAAGCGGCGCGCCGCGGTGCTATGTTCGTGACTGACCAACTTATTCTTTCATTGACACAGAGAAAAAAAACCTCTTAGATATAGAAAGAATTTTGACGGGTTTCATTTCGTAATGGCTCATTAAGAACGAATTATTCGGAATTCCGATTCTATAACATTGGATTAGGGTAAAAATATTTTAACTTCCGTTTACAAACTAATTGCGTTGTCGTCTCGGTTTATGCATGTAAAAGTTGTTCATTTAATATGTAGGAAAGGGTTCCTGTGATTTTTTAATTTTTTCATTTAGTGGATGCAAAGGGGTAGAAATGTTACATTCTTTGTCTTTAGCGCTGATGACATGGTAAATTAGTTTCCCTATATCTCACGAAGTAATAGAGATTTCATATCGGCTTAACTATGAACGTTGTAAATCTAACATATTAAACTCAGTTTCTCGACTTTTTTATATTTTACTTTTAAATGACTGAAAATATGTGGTGTGTTGTTCTGACTGACACATTCATCAACGTAAAGAGAAAACAATTAAAGATACTAACTTGAAATGTTAACGCGATATTATATAAGTATTGTAGAAGCTCACTGAGAGCAGATTTTCGAAATTTCGATTTTCTATTCAAAACATCACATGTCCATTTAATTTTCGCTTTATCTCACTGACTACTTAATCTATCTTCACAGTTTTTTTCATGTCGTACTATTTTTATTTGCGCTAAGTTAATTATCATACGAAGGGAAAACCATGTGATCACGACAAAGTCTGGTCGGATCTGTTTTCCTCGTGATCATACCTAAAGGAAAATCGGAGAAATCTCCACGGTGCGCTGTGGAGAGACAATGTATTCCACAAGCGTGCCAAAATGGTGATATGTAGGTGAGGTTTGTTAGGTGTGACAAATATTTTAAACCTTTTGCTTACACTAATAACATAGCTAAAACGTGTGAGTTAAAATTCATTTTCCTTCAGTAAAAAAGAATTTATTTAAAAAGTCAATTTTCAAGTTACTTTCTGTTCTGGCTCGTTTAAGGTAATATATCCGCGTTGACTGGACTCAAGTTGATAACCATACACAAAACTTGGAATATTCATCAAAGGAGTTCTAATTAATTCAAAATACTATTCTATTGATTTTTACTGTAGGTCGAGGATTGTTATATTTGACAGGTTATACTTTCAATATTGTTTGAGATTTTCTATCAGTTCTTCTCAGAGATAAAGATAGGATATTTTTAATTATAATATAGGTTGAATATTATTCTAATCGAGTACATGAAACAATATTGAATTTAGAACTATCTGAGTTTTATTACTGCGTAATGAAGAGTTAAATATTTTCATGGCTTCTGTCGTTTCCTAACAATCCTTCTCCGAGAGAGAGAAAGTTGGAGCTGACAAATGATGTCATAGAAACAGCTAACTTTCAGCTCTAGCTTATTGTATTTCATATTAGACCTTCTAATTGTACATTGTATTCATGCCGTACAAAATTGTTTCTAAATTCACGTCTTTGTCTTTCCGTAAAATCTTCGCTGTTCATTCGATACAATACACAGTTTAGTGGTAGTAACAATTAATTTTTCTTCTTTGGTTTCCTCTACACCATTATACAAAAAGAATTAGTAATTCTTCGGAAGGTCTTTTTAACTGCAGAAGCACTTTCCGTACTGCATTACGAAAACGCTACTTGAATAATGAGAAACATTTGGCAACTTATGACTGTGTATTCAAAGACCTCACAACGGTATACTGTCTCAATGGGAGTCAACCCTACCGTTAAGTGCTTGTTCGCGGGAAAGGGAGAGGAGGTGGGCCGGAAGGAAGTGGGAGAATGGCATGGAGCGACCTTGGCCTCTCAGCTACCGTCGCTCGGTCGCGTCGTAATCGCTCTCTGTAGAGCAGCGCAGTCGGTGGTTCTGGAGAAAGGGAAATGGAAGCGATGACGACATCTAGGATTCCTGGCAGACGTAAGCAGTGATCATCCATATAAAAACAAAGTAAACACAATCTATTTTTTATTGGGTATTTGGGGATGGCCAACATCTAGGTCTTTGGAGCTCACAATCAATTCGACATGACAGGAGAAGTTGCCTGTTATCGAGAGCACACGGTTATGGGAAGCTTGAAGGTGAAGTATATTTTTTCTGGGATGGGGTATTATGCCCAAATATAATGGTCATATTTCTACAACGAGTTTTATTCAAGACGTGTCGTAATTATGAAATAAATTATATTATTATAAAAGAGAATGACTAGAAAAATTGAACTTCAAAACATTTGTTCAAAAGTCAAAACATTTGGCCTTGAGGCGTTAAAGGTCACAGAACATTAAAAGGGGATACTCAGGTTTATGAATAATAATGACGTTCATGAATGATTCATGACACTTTCGATGTCTTCAGCCCGTAAATCTTCCTATTTAAATCATAGCTTGCCTAATTTAAATGAAATCATTTAGACTAAAGAGTTGTTTGGTGTAAAATTTTTATTAGAATGGATCAGTGCAGGCACCCGGAGAATATACGTACGTAAAAGCATGGAGAGTCGAAAATGCGAAGATCCATTTCACTTGCCTCTTATTTACGAGCCAATATATATTTAGCTATTTGCCTTGCATCAGCAATGGAGAGAGGACCTGAGCTGATACGAGGCTTGATAAATTAATTTTTATTTATGAAAAATTAGAAACATATTGAAACTAATATTTCTAATAATAAAATTCAATAATATATATGCATACTAAATTTTGTATTATGAATGTACGGAGAATATGTTAATGAATAGATTGTTAAGGTTCAAGCAATTCCATCCTCCCGAATAATTTTCACGTAGGTCACAGATTGCTAATAGCAAGCTTGAATGATTCTGCGTAATCAGCTTGATTTAAAACTCAGTGATTCAAGGATCATTGTCGTTAGTGTTAACTGTCTCCTAGTATTTAAAAATAACATCTTTTGTTCATTAACCATTTGTAAATCGTTTCTCAAGACACAGGAAACTGTCATATAAATTCAATCTTTTGTATAGTAAGTATAAGTATCATAATAATTTACTACCAGTTCTTCTTCTTATCTGGCACTACAGCCCTTTGTGGGCTTTGGCGATTAGAAAACGCGCGATTTCTTCACCCCGGCACAAGAAGGAGGAGATGTGGTCAGCATCTCGCTCCGACCGGCTCGACCCCAGGATAGATCCTGGTACTCATTTTATAGCAGGCTGAGTAAGCTTGGGAGCCAGTCTGGATGTTGAGGCGTGATGAAAGTCCCCACCTCACCGGGGATCGATCCCCGGCCATCCAGTCAGCAACTCAGTGATCTATCCACTGAGCCAAGCTGACTCCACTTCAAGTCCTTAAAGAAATGAATTCTCATTCTATGTGTTCAATGCATTTACAACATGAAGAAAAGTGCGTTGTGAAGAAAACAATTTTCTCCGAATTAAAAATATAAAAATTTAAAAATTGTATCATTCTTCATTTTGAACATTCAAATGACTAAGCGCAAAAAAATTGAAGTTAAAGCTTTAGTACAAAATTATTTAAAATACAACAAAACAATTATTTCTGTCCATTGTCTTACACGTTTTTCCTAACTCTGTGGAAAGGGAAATCATTAAAATTGACTGTAACTTAAATAAATTCATTCTCAAAACACTAAAACATATACAAAGTTGAATATAAAACATATTCTCCTGTAAAATATCTTGATTTTATAAGAGGTTAAATTCAAGGTCAAAGTCTTAAGTAACATGCAATAAAAATAATAAAAACATATTTATCTTCGTAAAGAATTTAATTATTAAATACAAAAGAATGGTTCAGACTAAACCTATTTCAGAATAACTTGTTGAATTTTTTTCTCGAGCATGTTTCAAACGAAAAGACGTGTTTGATGCGAAAAGAGTTTGTATTTACACTGATATATAATAGAACACTATTTTAATTTAAGAACAATTTGCAGTTTAACTTTGAATTATATTTATAATTCCGCGTAATATATTGTAATAATAACTGGTACATTCATAAAATAATATTGAGTTCAAATTTGAATGTGTATTTTTAAATTATTTCAATGAGTGTTAATAATCTGCAATCATGGTTAATGAATGAATAATATTACGAGATTTATGTAATTGCAATCAGTTATAAAATTCATTTATCTTTGAACACCTTTAGTGACATAAAACAAAGATGTAAACAACATTTACATTCTAAGGATTACGAATAATATATTAAACACTGTTGCAATCAACTAAAATTTTATTCAACACAAATTCATTATTCTGTGGCGACCAAGATAGACGACGTAACCAGAGTAATGAAAGGAAAAATCGGCGTTATTCATTGCTGTCCAGGGACCACGGTAGTGCTGCCTGGGATGTACTTTATGAATTAGGATAATATGAAATGCGAAATATATAGAGAGCAATTGCTCAACATATAAGACGTCTGCCGTCTTTCGTTTTATATTTTAATACATATACAAATTACAAAAATTACACTGATAAATACATTACAATAAATGACGGTGTGAGTTAAGGAAAAATATAACTGTCTGAAATAAAAAATATTTTGAACATTCGTTGCTGATCATTCAATTGTTCGTTGATTGCAGGTTTCATTCAATTGCATTCAATCATTTCGCGCGTAAAGTACTGAGACCGTGCAAACACTTCGAGTAGAGGCAGTTTCTGTAGCCTAAAACAAAAGCTACGGCGGAAGTGCTGTGAACGAGAAGGGAGGGAAGTGGGGAAAGCAGGATCGCAGGTGGAGACTGGAACATGGGTAATAGAGTGGTGGGAACTCTGTTTGAATACTGCGTACAGACGGCTGGGAACTCTCAGGAGATAGCAATTCTTTCAGCATCGCTTTCGGGGATGTAGGTCGTCGCGGAGGTGGGCCGACATACACGTTCCTCTTTCAATTTTTACATCCTACGGAAAAAATGAAGTGTAGAATAAAAGGTCCATAATCTATCGTGAGAATCAGCTTTACGGGGTCTTATCGCCATACAAATTCCTCCATCTCTTTTATACCATAAATTGATGAGAATTGAATGACACCAAGTATAACTCCGTTGGTATAGATACTGAACGTTCTTAAAAGAACGTTTTACACACATTGGACGCATATTGAAGGATACATCAATGAATGCTCGAATAATGTAACTTCACAAGTCACGGGGTACATTGTCATTTACTCCTGTTATAAAGTTAGGTGTTTGGCTTTCGAAATAGTTCAGCGAATTTAGTACGTTATTCAAAATGTATGCTTCAAACATTGCCACTCAAGGTAAAAACATTAATTATTTCGTGAATCAAAAAAAGATCGTGCATGGCGCAGAAAAACAAATTATATCGGAAGAATTCTAGGAATTCCAGTAGCCACCAGTAGCCACTAGGATTGAGTGATTTAGCATCCTTCCTTTCCTTTGTCAAGCAAAAAGGGTCAGTCCTGTTTGTTTCTTTTGTACAAACGAAGTTGTATGCAAACATGATCCTGTAAAGCGGGCTCAACATCACCAGAATATTATTTTCAAAACTATTATTTATAAGTCAGCTTCAGATTTTTTGAAATATTTTATCGTACTTGGGGAAGCCAGGGTAGAAAGAGACACAAGGGGTAATAAGTGACGAAAGATGTTTAATTAATGTTACACTTTAACTCTTATGTTTTTAATATTTTGAATTTATTTTCCTACGTCTAACAAGTTTTGGCAACTGAAGCTAATTTTCTTTTATTATTCTCATGCTCTAAGGATTTTTTTCATTTATTTTAGCACTAGGGAGCCCGTCTCCAACAATTATGCAGTGCTTTATGTATTTTCTAAGAAATGAAACTACTGATTTTATATAATTTTAAAAAAATATTATTGGAAAGCATTATTTCTCACTTGATCAATTTTATACACTGGTTCCAGCCATCAATAAATCAACTGACCACAATATACCATTTAGAATCATGAAAGCTACCAACTCCAATATATTTTGAGGCAACACATTACAAGTAGTATTTGTGAAAGAAACACGCCTACGATTGAGATAAGCAAAAAAAAGTGAAGAAATATGTAGAAAAAAATTAATATTTAATCAACATTTGAAAAAGCGTTTTGCGAAGGAACGAAAGAAATAGAAGTAAGAGAATGATTGAATCATCCTGATCTCCGCGTTCTAACATGAGCCCACGAGCCAACGAGATTCTCAAACAAGCATTTATGAAATGAAGCCCATACAAAGCAACTGTCAAAAGATAACAAATGTTTTTTTAAGAAATAAAATATTCATTGTTACTAACTTTGAAAATACGTTGGTGAGTATCCAGCTAACGTGGTCCTGCTTTTAAAAAATAAGTGATTGTACACCAAACATCGAAAATTGTCTGAATTGGCTAGAATGAATTAAGCACTTCAATTAGGGGTCGTACGTATTGTATCATCGGGGAGGGGGATTGTAATATCGACGTTAAGGCAGGGGGGTAGGGATGTCAGCCTTGGTGTTGCGTAACAACTTGGTGTTTAGTAAAATTTAGAAAAAAATGAGATTGAAGGAAAACGGAACGTTTGTCCAAAACAATTTGCGTCAAAACAATTACCCGGGTAATACTAGCAAAATCCAGGAATCGAGTGCCGTTTTATGATATTTTTTAAAATTAAACCTAGAATATTCCAACAACATAATTTCTTGAAATGAAGAAAACTTATTAAGAATCAAATACACGCATTTTAGTGGAAAATACGTTTGTTAAGTAATTTTTATTCGCCATCGATTTTAAGTTTTGTTTCATTTGCTTTGCATTCTGGTTCACTTAATCGGCTTGTTTTGCTCTTCACGAAATTATAAAATTGGATCTGCTAATTCGGATTTTTCAAAATATAGAACGCTCAGAATATTTCTATGTAATGTTAACAAAGGTTGGGTTTCAAAATTAAACTGTCTTAAATATTGGAATGTTTCAAAATTAAACTGTCTCCATGGATCTACCAACAGAAATTAACTGTGAAATATTTATAGTAATTTATTCTCCATAGTTAGTATCTATTTAACAATCTAATCGAAAATCCATCCGAAAGAAACTACATTATATGTATTTTATATATGTTTTGCTGAATATAATGTTATTGTGTATGAAGTGCACTAAAATGATGTTCTTCTTACTCATGTAATACACTTTTCGTTTAATGATGTAATATTTTCAAGAATCACTATTTATGATTTATGGCGAGCATTAATTCGGGCTTCAAGGCATGCTGTTTCACCTAACCGTACTGTGGAAGGAGGAATTTACGTTATCGATAACGTTAGGAATTCAACTGTTTACGTGATATTATTTGCTTGTCGCGCATGGTCGCTCGCTGCCAGACGCCTTCCTCGCTTGAGTGGTTAGAATAGGTATACGCGGGCGTTTTACGGTTTAAAAAGTTATATGATAACAAGTATCTCTTTACCCGAGTGTGTGTGAAAACTTTTAACTTTTCTTCGGTCCATAGAGGTCGGAAATTAAACATTTTTATATGTTGAGAATTATGGAAGACATTGGGTACGCAAAAGAGGTGCATGGAAACGCAAATGAAGAGCATGAGTGATTACATTTATATTAGAAGACGAGAAGAGGATATCCGAACTATTCAGAAAATTTTGAGGTTGATTGGAATATTGTGAAAGATATAATGCATAACGTGTGAAGTACGAGATAACATCCATGAAACACAGGTCTAACAAATAGGCTGAATATAAGGTAACCCGTTGACGGAGAGCTTTTGAGATGGTATGAAAGTTAGNATATATATATATATATATATATATATATATATATATATACATATAAAATGTAAAACGGACTATACATTGTGTATAGAGTGTTTCATAAATTTAAGTAGTCTACTATAGGTGTGCGAAATAAGCACTACCTTCAAAGACGCGTGGTACTACATACGTGGTAAATACAAAATTGCCTCTAGGGCCTAATTGCTCCCGACTGTTTCTATGAAAGTTGAAGGGTGTGTGTAAGGGCATTACCTACACCTCCCTACTGAATTTGGTCCGAATCGGATGTGCCTTTTGGATGGGACACGTGGTTAACAAGTGAAAGAGACACATGCATTTTTGATTTATTGGTTATAACTTGAGAATGGTTTGACATATTGGAGTGGGTAAAACGTGTTAAAACAGTACACCTACGTGGTCAATTTTTATATGAAACATTTTAGACACACGTTTCTAGGGGAAAAGTTATAGAAGATTGTAGAAAGACGGATCATTGATTGGAAGTGATCAGAAGACTGAAATGTTCTGGGGAATAAGGGATTCTTTCTTCCCGAAATTGAATTTTCTGCAGTAAATTAATAAGAAAGTTATATGTAATAACATAAGAGTATCAAGAAAACGGTTGACAAAGAGACGCTTTTGAGAGGAACGATGGGGGTTAAAGTGAAGAAAAAACCTGTGGCGGTGCTGACCTAGGTGGATGTCGGAGAAACAATGTGTGTGGGGGATGGTATCCCGGATGGTTCACAGGTTCCAATAATTGTCTCAAGTGAGGGAAGAGCGCAGTATGGGGCTCTACTGGAACTCGGACAAGGAAACGGAAGAAAGGGGGTGTAGATATAGAACGCATCGAAGAGATTGCAGAAGGGGGTAGATATAAATGTCTCCATAGAAAAGTTGCACATGTAAATGAGATTTTTGCAGGAGATACATTCGGGCGTTTACACAAATTTACAGAAAAGTACCATGGATCGGGTGACGGACTATTGTATGAGGGACTATTGTACAAGAGAAATTGCGTAGAAATGAACTACAAGAACGAGAAAAAGTGTCGGGAAATTTGGGTGACGAAGTAGAAAAATTAAAACGTAGTAAATACAAGTGTAAAGGGAAATGGAGAAGGACTTGGGATAAAGGAACAGACATGGGACTATAAAGAAGAGATGGTGCTGCGCGTTGCGGAGATTCGGGATCATGTTATTACAGTCATTGATGATAGGATGAACATTCTCAGTGAGAGTAGGAAGGAGATTGAGCAGAGAAATGACGATGAGCTGATAGTCTTCGATCAACGACCTTCCCTAATTATGCTAAGGGAGGAACGAACAAACAATACACATTATACGTCACGTACATATGCAGAAGTAGTAGGTGGGAAAATAAGATAATTTTTCTAGAGAGACGGAATAAAGAGAAGCATATGGATATAGCAAAGACAATAGAAACATTATTACAGGAGAAAAATGAGCATGTAAACGTAATAGCTAGCCGAGTTTCGCGCAAAGATGACCTCCTTGTACATTTGTAGGATGAGCGAAGAGATAATATAATAGAGCAAATTATTGAAGGTAGTGCGGATATCGCAATAGGAAGTTTCAGGCGAATGACACCGAAAATTGTTGTTTATGGAGTGGAAAATGGATTTGTAGATATGGAGTTCTTTGAGAAATTTCGACAACAAAATGTTCCAGATGGGGGATTAGGAGAAGTTCAAAAGTAAATGAAAATTGTGAAGAGATATGGAAGGAAGGATGGAAAATATGAAAATCTAGTTCTGGAAATAGATGGAAAATTGACAAGAATGCTGGGAGAGGAAGGACAGATATTTATCGGATTTCATTCGCGTGTAATAGCTGATTACCTCGAACCAATGCGATGTTATCGCTGCCAGCGATTTGGGCATTTTGCTAAAAACTGTCAGGACACTGAAGACACATGCAGTCATTGTGGAGATCATAATCATCGCTTCGAAGCATGTGGGAAGAAGAATGAGTTTGCGCGGTGTGTTTGTTGCATGCGAAAAGGGAAAGATCCCAATCATTCAATACGGGATATTAAATGTCCAGAGTATATGCGTATAAGAGATATCATTAAAAAAACAAATTATGGATTATAAAATATTACAGATAAATTTAAGAGGAGATATAGTAGGGACAAATGTGCTAATTGAGTATATACGGCTAAACAAGATTGATGTATGTTTCTTGCAAAAACAATATATGAGTAGAGGAGTCTCAATACATATACCTCTGTCGTATAGGGTGATCTTCAAAATAGTGGGGAAATGAGCAATGTTGATAACAAATACTGAAATAGAAGTCTTACGAATAGATCGTTATTGCAATAAATATATGCAAGCAGTAGTATTAACGAAGGTAGTTAACACATTTAGGACAGTAAATGGGTACGTTACGTATTATTGAAAAGGGAGGATGTTGTTTCAAGATGTGGAATGTTTCTTGGATGACTACAGGAAATATGATGTTGTAATTGGAGGAGACTGGTACGCCAGATCAACTTTGTGGGGTGATGTAAACTCTAATGAGCGAGGACAGCTCTTGGAGAATGTGATATATCAAAAAACTTGACGATTTTAAATATATTTGGAAACTGCACATTTCAAACAGACAATGGAAAGTCAATAATTGATATTAATCTTCTGATTAGGGAAAATAATTTTGCAATGACTAGGTGGCGAGTATGAAAGGAAATTACCAGTGATCATAAATCGCAGCAATATACGGTTGAGCAGATCTCTCCGCAATAAAAACAACGAGGTGTCGAATACTATTTCTGACGAATTAATTGGAAATTATATAATCGAGAGCATAGACAACCGGAATTTTATGTGAGCACATGACTGGACGAACGAGTAGACGATCTTCAGCTTGCTGTGCTACAGGAGGTGCGTAGATATTGCCGAATACTAGGAGATGGATATGTGAGGAGGAAGATCTGGTGGGAAAACTAGTATTGTAGAAAAGAAGAAAGAAAGGAATCAGTGGCGTAGGAAATATCAAAATAAAGTGAAGAATGAAGAAAACAGGACACAACTTAAACGATATTTGCAAGTACAGAAAGATTATAAAAATAAGAGAAGAAAAAATAAACGGGAGTGTTGGGAGATGTTAATTGAAGAAAGATTAAGAACGAATGTTTGTGGCCTATCTTATGTAGTCAGCCGGGAGAGATTGACGGGAGGACATGTGTGGAGTAATGTACAGGGGAAAGATCGGATAACCGAAACTTGGTTGGACACTGGTATGACTCTTTTAGAAATATTATTGGGAGAAGACAATATAGAAGACATAATACGGGAATATGAAATGACATGGATAACGACAGATAAGTTTAACGAGATTATTCTGGCACTAAGTAAGAATAAAAACGCAGGATTTGATCACATTACGCATGAGATGATCAAATACATACAGGACATTGGGAAATGAAATTTTAGAAATAATCAGTGCCTGCTATTATTTTCCAAAGACTTGGAAAATCTGGGTTGTTAAGTTGTTTTTGCAAGATAAGATGAGAGATAAAACATTATGTAAATCCTATAGGCTAATTACGCTGCTTCCGATGATCGGTAAGATTTTAGATAAGTGCATCTCTAAAGAAATCAACACAAAATTGACACCTGAGAATTTGAGTAAGAACCAATATGGATTTATAGCAGGTCGTGGAACGGAGGTAGAGTGGGTGATTAACGCAATTAAAACTCGAACAGATTAGTATATGTTAGCAGTGAGTATATATTATAAGGGCACCTTTGACAGTGTAGATTGGACAGTTATGCAAGATTGTATAAAGGAAATGAATTTGGGACAGATGATGGAAAGCTTAATAAGATCTTACTTTGAGGACAGATATGTATTATTGAATATTGGGAAAGAGCACCTATAACAGAAGATCGGGAAAGGATGCCCTCAGGGATGCCGCTCTGCACCCACCTTTTGGAACATTGTTTTAAATAAAATTTGTTAGAAATGGAGGGGGAGGATACTATAATTACTGGGTACGCTGATGATGTTCTGATTTTAATTGGAGAAATTGCCGGAAAAGATTGGATGAAAAAGGACAACAATTTATGAAGAAATTTGAAGCAATAAGTAAAATGATGAAGTTATATCTTTGATATAAAGACGAAAACAAAAGGAATAGTGTTTGGATTTAAGAATGCAGGAAGAGATCCGATAATCCATGTAACAGATTCGCGTTTGCAGTTAACTAAACAACTGAAATACTTGGGAGTGGTAATTGATAGGAAGTTGACATTTCAAGAACATATAAATGAAGTATGGATGAAAATGAAAAGGATGCTTTATGGATTACAAAGAGTAGGAATCACTAAAAACATTGGAATAAAGTAAATGCGTCGTATTTACGGAGCAATACTGCCTATGCCAACTTATTGCTCAAGTGTGTGGGAGTCCATTTACAAAATGTAAAGGCATCTACATAGTATTCAGCGTTCGTGTATTCTCCCCAGGATTAAAAGTTATCGAACAGTCCCCACCAAGGCTTTAGAAGTGATACTAAGAATATTGTCTGTGGATTTTGCGACACAAAACGGGCGTTACGGTTTTGTGTGCGTAAGGGTGAGAGTTTAATATTTGATGGAGAAGAAATTGAAAGCTAAGTCATGGAAAAGTAAAATAACCAAGAAGTTTCTGCTATGCTGGTAAATTCGTCGGCACAAGGCAACAGTGAGTAGAGACTTGTATAATTTTAAACCAAACTTAATACCAACATGATGGGGGTGATGATAGGACATGGACCGCATAATAGTTATTTACAAAGGATGGGACTAGCTGAAGATGATGACTGCTTGTGTGGAAATGAAAAGGAGAATGTAAAACATATTATTTACGAATGCAAGTTCAATAATGAGGAACGTGGACGGATTATGACTATTCTAAAGCAGATGAAGCTCATAACGAGAAGAACTGGTCAAGACTCTTAAATAATGAAAAAATATTTAATGAATTTCAGAAAGTTAAAACAGAGATGTTTAACGTACGTCTGATAATAAAAACAGAAATAGACGGACAGTGCCCACCACCTCGCGGAGGGGATGGAAACAGTAATTAAAACTGTGCAAGAGACACTCTCAAACAACACGACAAAAAGAAAGACATTAAGACAGAGGAACAGAGGAGGAAGACTAAAATACAGGGTAATGTCCACGTGATGGTGGACCGGGATTCACGACTGTGGAAGGATGATGTATTTGGCGATTCATTGTAATCCTAGTTTTGTTAATAAATTCTAATTCAACGGTTTACGTTATGAATTAAAAAGTATTTAATTATTATGAAATAAATAAAATAAAACGCGTAGTTGTGTTGAAATTTTCTTGATTTAAACTATACACAAATTAGGGAAGCCCAAGTCTCACTCATAATTTGGGCATGATGAATTTTCACGTAATTTTTCATCTTTGATAAGTGTTATTTTCAATGAAACATTTCAATATTCTTGTAGTATGTACTTTTGAAAACCTACCATTAATGCCAAATATTCTGTTTTTGTTCAACTAAAATTTCCTCTGGAACTCGGATTTGGTTTCCTGATGGCAATTGTTTGTTCTCTCGAAAAACAACATGTTCTGCAATGGCACCTTAACATTTTCTTGTGAATCTTTTTACAGTAGCAAAATCTAATGGAATTTCAAAGGTCTTTTCGTTTATAAATGTGCTCGGGAAAAAAAGTTCACAGACACTTATTTTAGTATTTAAAGCATGAGGTGCAGTATTTCTGGATGAATGAAATGAATGAAAATATAATATTATGTTTGCTGACTTCAAAATTTTCAGTTTTCTTTATTAGTATAATTTTTACATTAAGTATAAAATTGGAAATACATTCTAGAAAATCCAAAATAACATGAACTTATTCAATTAAATACTCTTCCTAAACTTAATTTACCAGAATTTTGTGGTATTTGTGGTATATATTATTCAAATAAAGATATTCTTGCATTTAGTCCAAGAAAAACACATTTTGTGGAGGGCGTTACAAAAAATTGTATTTACTTGGTCTAAACGCAATAAAATATTTATTTGTGTAATATGGAGGCTGAAAATACGATCAACGTAGTGATTATTAGCTATTCCATTCAACCAAAACAATCTCTCATGTAATTCTAAGTACATTGTTCCCGTCCCTCTTATTTGGAAATACATCAGTTATTCTGGAGAGCAGGAGAAGGAACACGAATTAAAGAAAAAATATTTAACCAATAATTTTCTCAGGGTAGTTATCAGATAATTAGCTTATTTCAAATGGAATTGTTGCGAAAACGTTTCTGCTTATAACTTTATTTGCTCCAAGTTTCGTTTGTGTCCTCCTCATATACACTATAATATTTTTGAATTTTACCGATAAAATGAAAAATATTGTTATGAAATTCAGTAAAAATGAAATTTCACGCGGATTAATCGATGTGAACATATCTTGCATTCATTTTGAATACAAAATCCCTCACGAAAAAAGTAACATCAACTAATAATCTAATACATTTATCAACTAATAAATATATCAATTCATTTCGTAAAGGAACAATATTTACTAAAGTCATGTTCCTTCTCATTTGGTTCAAAACCCAAAACAGAAATGAACATCCGAAATATTATTTTCAAATGTCACTAGAGTTTGAACTGATTCAAATGATGTCAAGAAGATGAACTGTAAGAGAAAGTTTTGACAGTACGTGAGACGTGACATGCATAGTGTGTCTGTCTAGACATAAATAACAAGAATCATTAATATTAAAGGACGTAATTCAATTTTATGTCCAGAAGATTGTCTCTGCCTGGACAGAATGTATAAGTAGCTTGTAAAGATTCCAATAGCTGTTGATGAAATTATGGTATTAATAATACGTACTTGGGCGAACCATGGAACAATTTATTTCTGAATATCAAACACTATTTTCACATTTTCCACAATATATGTTTCAGATAATAAATAATTTGTGATAACACATGTAAATCACATATCGTCTCGATATGTAAGTACTCGGAAGAAATATATTAATTAAGTAATTTGTTTGACGCAAAAACCTTAAATTGGGGGTTATTACTTGAAAATAAATTATGTCTTAATGGGTATTACTTAGGAGTAGGTTATTTAAAATTTCATTTGTATTTGAAAGCAATTTTTCATGACAAAATGTACTCAATGCAATTGTCTATGTCACAAATATCTCGTTAATTCAAATCTCAGAGAATAACGAGTCACTCAAAACATTCAAATATGGAAGTCACAATATAATCTTTGGTAGGCTGTGGGTGCTTAAGATAAGAATTATTAAATTTTATAAACTTATTCTCTGCTCCACTCGTGAAAAGTTATTTCTTGAGCAAAATTAATATTTAAAGAAGTGTAAAACACTCTACAGATTTGAAATTTACACATTTTACACTTTACATAACACCGACAATGTGTGTTCCGCGACCACTAACAAATGTTCTTAGAGTGAAAGTTATACTTCTAGATCGTAAATTGATTTGAGAACTTTTCATTAAAGACTGCACACATTGTAGTGATGCTTTATTTCACTCAACAACGTCAGTCTTCAACAACACACGTAATTGATTCAAGGCGTAATTGTTGGAGACCTGATGTAACTAAATAAGGCCACACGGAATAGTCTTGTGCGGACATAAAAGTGTTCAGTCCAGAAAAGACACGTAAAGTGGTTCCATTTGGGAGAGTAACCACTAACTCATTATGTATAAGATCGCCTGAGGAAGTAAAGAAACAAGCATTACACAGTAATAGTGACGTATGCGATGGTATTCTGAGAGCTAAAATTTCTAGAGGTACCACGAATATGTCCATATTCATGACTCTTCAAATAAACAGACGTAAATGAAATATTTTCACACGGGAGAACTTTGAATAAAAATGTTTACTCTCTCGTGCTTAGGTATGATCTGATATTGCGAAAACGATCATCACCGATTCTACAACAAAAAAATTCGGAAGAAGAATTTGGATAGCATATCGGGATCATTTCTTCTCAGTGAGATAGTCTTCCCAGCCAATAAAAATATCTCGTTTACTGTTTGATTTTAGAACCTTGTTAGTCGATTTTTGGCGATACAAAGACCCTTGTATTAAATTTCGCATTTAACTCTCCAGAAAAGACATAATTAGTTTATCTCTTACTTGTCTCCACAAAAATACGTAAATAATCTAACGAGGTATTCCGAAAAGACAGTGAAACAGTTCGGAAGTTGTGTTAAACCCAATATCAATGATATAATTGACCATTATACTTTTGTGATAATCTTAGAATCCTTGTGTACCTTAAGAAGCAAGTACTAAAACATAGCTTATAATGAAATGTATTTAACAGTTCTAGTATAATTTGAAAATTAACTATCCGTTATTTCTAGAATTAAAGATTCCTTGTTTTTCCCCATTATTAATTTACAAATGCAGTGGGAAAATGATTTGAAAGCAATGTTGCAATTTTATATATGAGTAAATAAATTTTATATTGTAACTAATCAAAATTTTCTACAATTCAGCGTGTTCGAAACGCAATAGGGCGGTTTGTCTTTGTATAGAAAGCTGGTCACACGGTTTGCCTTACATTGAAACTTGGTATTTGTATTACCACTTGCCATTCATATACGATCACAATAGATCTCGTTATGTCAAACAAATGTAAAAATTTATGGCATACAATACGTGAAACTCAATGCATTTATAGATACTATAAAAAGTGAGCCAAACTACTTGCTAAACACTATTTCAAAGATACATTGTAATACCTTTTGAAAGATATAAGAGTTCATTCACCAAAATCGATCAAGTAATAATCCAGCATCAGATGGAGAATGAGGAAAATCGTACCTCAGATGTAAGTAGCCGGAACTTTTCTTAGGTCCTTCTTCACGGGTCATAATAATCATAAAATAATTATGAGAGCATTTTATTTTATTACTAGATCTCATTTTTTCCGCGACAGACGTGTAAAGTAAAAACGTCGTTCTTATAAATCTCAAAAGTTCCCCTCCATGGTCCACAATGTAGGAGTAGTAAACAGTTAACAGTTGCACTGAGAATATACTATGGATATGTGAACCCTAGGTTTGGGTGTGAGACAAAAATGTAAAAGAAGGAAAGGCTTTCTCGAAACCTTTGGACCTGACCCTACAACCTTACATTTAAAATACTATGAGGTTGGAATGTAACATATAAAGATAGAGATGTCTCATCCAAATGTTAGGATGTCATATCCAAAGGTTTGGAGAAATCCTTTCCTTCCTGTGGATTTGGATCTCATATCCACACCTGTTCTCTCCGTGTGGCCCTAATTGATTTTACATTGATACAGAAAAAAATATAATAATTAGATATGTGATACATTTCTTAAGTAGTTTCGAGGCAGTCCGTGTCACACAAATCACGGACCGTTAATTCAATTGAAATGAGTAAATAAATTATTACGTGCACATGTAAAACTTATCAAAAATTACATTTATTTAAATACTTCTAAGTCAGGAGCTAACCATGTGAACTTGAATAAAATCTCGTTTCTTGTTTCTTTTTTGCTGCATCTCATTCAAATAAATATCACCAGAGATATTGTCTTGGGCAGAACATCGTTTTCTATTCTTCTACGCCAACCTCGTAGTCGAAGTAAAGAACGAAGTTATGATAAATACTTGTAGGCGTAGCTCAGAGACGTAATTTAGGTGATGGAAATTAGGGAGGCTAAACAATTACATGAATGATGACAATGGTAGCGACGTTGTGTGGCTGTGTGGCCGATGCAGCTGGCGGTGACGATGGCGAGGCACTAGAATGTGTGTCGCCGAACTTTCTCCGATCCCTGCGTCCAGCGCAACCGTGACCCCTCCCCACCGCCAACCACGCCGCAGCCACCACCTCCTACGTTATAGCTGCCACCGTAGCCGACGCCCCTAGCAGTCAGTGATTATGTTTTATTATTTTTAGAAGCAGAGGCACTTTGTTGCATGTCTTCCAAAACAAAATAACAGAGATGGGACACGGCCGAGGCAGGCCACTTCATGTCACACGAAAGGATATGAGGGGTCTTCTTAAACTTGTTCTTTTTGGAATTCGGTATCTCTTACTTCTAAGCTAGGAATGCGTGTACAGTGAAGTGTGGATTGTCCGAACTAATGTTGTCATGGATGTTTTGAATGATAGAAATTCGAATAGGTTATCAAAATTCACTTGATTAGGCGAGATTTCCCTCATAAGAATTCACGAAAAAAAATATTTGAGAGAAAATGGTTTCCTATAACTCGTTGAATAATATAAGATCACTTCTGTAGTACTTACTGATCTTCATATGTTCTGGGAATGACAACATGGACATTGTCGCGATGGTTTTTGTTCTTATTCTTCTCCAAGTGCCAGTTCGGATAATTGAACGTTCGGATAAGCGATGCTATACTGAAAATAGAGGTATTTTTGTGAAAATTGCTTCATCGATTTCCGTAAATAATATTGAATAGAAAGTTTTAGGATGCAATTAAGCATCTAGTTCGGTCTTGCTTCCCTTAAAGTCGGAAATAAGCAAAAACCGTTCTTAAATCATCTCTTAAAAGGCAGTATTTAAAAAAAACACTAAGAAAATGAATGAGTTGCATTGACGGCACATAGGTGAAAAAGTAATTTTCCTAATTTGGTTCCTAGCTATACGTGGTCATCCTCATTTCAGTATATCAATGTTGGTAAACACATACTTACTTACTGTTTATTAACCGTGGATTACATTATGGTTAAGGTGATGGTTACGTGTTTGTTGGGAATGGTTAGGTGGTACAAATGGTATGAGAGCTATTATTATGTTTACAGATATTATTACGTGTGCGAGGTAATCTAAGAATTTAACTACCGTACATAAAACCTCGATCAGAGTGTTGTAATCTCGTAATACGTTAAAGAAAGATTTCTTATCAATAATATAGCATCGTTTTCTAAGACCTAAGCATCCACTTGATAAACAAACTACCCAAGAAATATTTATTGGTAGATGGACCAAATACGAGGAAGATAACCAGAACCACAACCACAATGTAACCTCATAGAACTTCTTACAAGAAGGTATCAATCAAATATTAAAATGTACAATCTCCTTTCTCTCATTCACACCCACTCCACAAACTAATAGTTGTCAATTATTTCTTACTCTGTGCTAGAATCCTAAATTCTAGTAAATAAATTTTATTGTAAAAAAAAAAAACACTTGCAAACTGCGTACGACCACGTGGAGAACAATAAACTAATTTACTCTCTGGAAGCAAGCAAGGGATCATCCCATCAATTCCGATCAAGGGTTCAAGGGCAATGGTGGAAATAATATTTATTTTAAAAATTTAACAGATATGTGATGTTGACATTTTATTACTTCCAAAAATGGAGGTATTAAATGCAGTAAATTTCGAGATTAATAGTGGCAAAAGCATTAAGGGTATTGCTGGCTACGTACAAACATACCTCTACCTAGAGGAAAACCGGAGAAAAATTCGAGAGAGGAAGGGAAAATAATAGGAAAGACCCTTTTAATATCACAGATTGACTGCGTTTCACATCTGTGTAAGGTGTCTAAGAGTATTATGGCCCAACTAAGTTTTCACAATTTCTTACCTGCCTTATGAAAATAAAATTACTTGGCGTGCTAGACTACCTAAGAAGTTGGAAAAAATTCTGACTGACATTCCTTTTTCAATCATCACTCTGTACGAGAATATTGATTTTCCAAACCTTTTCATCTATGTCCTATTACCATCATCTGATGGCAATATGACCTACCTTCTTTTATTCGAAGCAAGATAATTTACTGAACAATTAGGTAAAGCACCACGAAAGTGAGAAAATAATACTGTGTTTTCAGATTGAATTATTCAAAAATGAATTAAATAGAAGTAAAAAATAAAATTGTACAGGGAAAAATGTATTTATCCTTTTTTGTGAATCCTACACTCTCATTGAGATAATAAGTGTGGTATTTGAAACACATTCACATATCCCTTACTTCGTCTCTTCAACGCAAAGTTGAACTTCTTTAAAGTAGTTTCAAAATTTGTTTGAATTTCTAATGTAGGCACATAAATGTAACCGATGTTTTTTTAATTTTTTCTATAAAAAATTCAAATATTTTTAGATGATTCAAGACCTGATCCACATTTGACCGCAGCAAGCTGGCTTTGGACACTTCTCTTTCGACTAATTGTGCCCCCTACTCCGTCACATGCATTTTTACCGTATGATGCGTGATGATATGCCACACGCTTCGAGTCAAAAATCGTTCAGATAGTGACATATGAAAGTGAATACTTTCTATTTTTGCTTTAATTTGATGTTCCGTCACTTAAGTAAACAATTTTCTTCACAGTCGGTGCATTTATTTTAATGTCATAGACAAAAATGTTTGGAAAAGCATTAACAGCAGTCGTATTGTGTTTCAAATACAAACTAATAATACACGTACTGCGACATTTTACTTTATTGTCTGGGAATTTATAATAGTACGCAAAGGAATGTTATGCAGCTTGACCCACTGAAAGCACTGAATTTCGTCCTCGACTATAAAACTGTCATTTTCAACGAATCCTGCAAGAACAATGCATTCACGTTTCTCGAAAGTGATTGTTTTTTATTTTAAATTCTTGAACTGTTCTTTTGAAATGAAATGATGTATCTTTAGAATCTTCAATTAGTAAACCAAATGGTCAATATATTCATCACTTACCGTGGAAAGTGTTATTAAATCTGCCCGGTCGGCAGGCACCCATTGTTTGAACATTATGGTGTCTGGCATATATTCCATTTCCTTTTAAGACGTTCACGCAGGATCTTTTCCCCGGGACAGTCTTGGCATTTATTCAGCATGCACTACTCTTCTTCTATATTACATACTAATAGTTCAAATAACTCTTTGCAGTCAATATGAGTTTGACCCCATCCAACATTCATTTTTTTATTACGGTGGTAAAGAAAAACTCTCAGTGAGTGTACCTAAACGATCACCCATTGCAAAACATTTTGGTCTCAGTTCACAAAATTTAGAAAAACTAATTTTTATTCTAGAATTATCAGTCTTAAATTTAATATGTATGAACAGTTAATTTAAGTTACAAAAAATCAGTCGCGTTTGTTTGTAATGTTTATTATTTCCAATTTTTACCTGAATACATTCTTCTTTTTTTTCTGAAAAAACCAGCTATTCTCATCTCTGCCATGAAATACGATAACTATTTTAACAGTTTCGTTGCTTATTTCCAGACTTCCCTTTTTAGACAACTCTGGTAGAACACCTTGTTTTGTGGCAAAATCCCGAACCTAGCTGACAAAATATGAAACATTAAATTCATGATATATTTTATCTCTAGACCAAGGTTTTGACAATATACAAATTATTTTCACTTTTCCTTTTTTAATTGACAAAGGAAATTTGGCCTCTAAATTGTTAATAAACTTCACATGTTCTTGAGAGAGTATGGGAGTTGGACTATCTTGCTCTTCATCACGAACAATTCTACTGAATGAAAATTCCTATATATTTGGCACATACCTTAGCTTCTTTTAGTGCAGCAGCAGGTTTTTCATCTGCATTTGGTTTTATAAATATCATGCCATGGGTCTTTACTGTTTTTTATCCTTAGGTTATTATTCGAAATACGATAGTTCCCTTACTATTGGTTATATTTAGTTGAACTATCTTCTGATTGTTCTAATACTATCTGTCTTCGACACACTGCTACTTTTAATAACTTTATTAAGTTTAATTGTTATTATTACACATGATTTCACCTGCAATGTGACAACAGTTTTTACAGACTTTGTAACGATCTTCAGTAATTTTCAAGCAACTGTACTTCACGAAGCAGTCTGACATCAGTCACGAAATTTTGTACTACATTTGTATATCATATGTGACAATAATTCTTTCAAGATTCAGATTTTTAGGACGTTTTCCATTAGAGATATTTAACATGAAATATGCTTTTCTAAAAAAACACTGTTTCTCAAGTTTTGAAGTATTTCCATGTCAGTCTCAAAACATTGTGAATATACTCTCCATAAGTATGTCAATAAAAGAGAAAATATATCTTTGATGTATATTTTCTTAGAAGATAAAAAATATTCTAAAAGTTTAATTTCGTTTCGTAATTTGCTGAAATTCATAATCTAAAAGAAAAAAACTGATAGGAAAAATTACTGTATAACAAAAAATACGGCTCACATTCTGATGAATTTAATGAATTCGAAATGAAAATTTGTTATTAAGTATAAAAATGTGAATTTGTGTCTTGACCTGTGTCTAGACATGTAGGTTTCACGCAGTGCGACACCTCTTACAGACGTCCTGATATTTGTCGCCTCCAAGGGTTGAAGAGAGAGAGAGAGAGTGTGAAAACCTCTCTCTCTTTGTTACACATTTTGTTCATCTATTATCTACAGTTTATTGTCAGTGATTGTTCCACTATCAACGATTTCTGTCCTTGAGTATTGCGTATCTTCAGTGTCTGTACTACTCCAGTGAGGACGACGTACAAACGCTACCATACCCCGTATCACTCAGTAACACGTTTTTATATACAAGCTTGTATAAAAAAAATAATTATACCTTTTCGTATTAGAATTTGTTTATTTATTTGTCAAATGAGCACTACAAACTCAACTTCCCATTTACTACCCTTTGTCATTATTTTACACGTCATCCTCTTCCGCACCTCATCTCTAGGGATACCTGGTTGTCTTATGTTATATCCCATATTATATTATCTATCAACAAGTAATGGTCTACAAGTAACATCATGCCCGTAATCTATCTAGTTTGTTTTCTCTACATTAGACAAATACAATTTATCAAATATTAATTTATTTAAAATCATAAATGTCCTTGCTAAATATAATTTAAGGATGACAAGAAAGAGGCATTCCGATCCGGTGGGTGTATGAAGGAAATTTCTGAAACTCACTGCCATTGAACAAATTTACCTTTAACGGTAGCTTCAACAGAAGCCTGCGGGACGTCAGAAACAACAAAGGGAAGTGAGTGAGCGAACGTGTGAGCCAATGAGGGTGGAGTCGGTCTTCGCTGTGTTGTTTGCGCCGGAGGCGACCCAAGAGGCGACGGCCGCGTTGACTGGCAGCGACGCCAACGTGCAGGAATTCCACAGAGGACCTCCTTTGACACTGCTGTCTTTTCAAGAGACAAAATGTTGCAACATATTGAGGATAACTTTCCTCTACGTGCTGATGGGAATCAGACACACTGGGAGTGAAATCTCTTCTTATGTTTGTGCCATCTGTTGGACGAAGGGAGAAGGGATATCCTTCGAAATAGAATACCTTCGGTTAAGATTTATGAAGAGTTCAGATTTATAATTTGTTTGCTTCTGATCGAAAAGACACCAAATCAAAACCTTTGATGGGGTTGACGAAGTATGAAACCTAAGTGGACAATATAATAATGTCAATTTATGATAATGTGTAACCAGAATTTTTTAAGGAAGAATGACATATTCCGAAAAAAAAGTATGATAATTTTAAGTAATTTTCATTAAAATAATTTAAACGAGTTCGATCATTTATTTCATATTGTTCATTAGTCAAGATAAAACTGTTTTAAAAATGTTTTACAGGTAAAGAGCTTAAATTATAATCTATTTAAACAATCGGAGGGAAGGAGACGGGTTCCCATTACACTTGGATACGCGCCTTCTTAAATAGAAACAGAAATGAAACAAAAACATATAGCTCTATTTACAGAAAGGATAACGCGATTTCCTCAATCCAAGTTACTTCAAAAAAATCTTATTAAAGGAGACATATGTGAAAATTCAAGAATTATGACCATTAGAAATTATTTGAAGAAGTTTTTCTGAGTTCCAGAACGAAAATGATGCCAATTTTTTTTATGAACAGGTGGTGTGTACAGTTAAAGGAATTTCAAAATATTTTTGTAATTAAAATAAAACTAAATTATTCCATCTGTTTTTGTGATTTCGTTTTTGATTCGTATGCTCCCTCATCGTGTTTCGAAAGTATTGATTTGCATTCGCGTTGACATTTTTTTCGTAATGAACCAGCAAATGTTACGAGACTTATACAATTGAGATTACGAGTTGCTAAACAGACAAAACACGCATGCAATCTTCATCCATAGGATCAGAGAGAGAATCAAAAACAAAATAACTTTTTTTAAAGAAGGTTTTATTTTAAAAAGTGAAGCACTTAAAAGTAAAAGAAAGTTCAGTAAAACTGAAAACCAAAAACGTTTATTAAAGAAATAAAATTTTGAAAGTTTGAGGTGTCAAGCGTCATAATGACTAATACTGCTTTAAAAGTTCTAAAAAAATCCTCAAGTTCTAAAAATTGTCGGATTTTAAATTTTTGATCAACTTATCTGATCAACATTTGTTTATTTTTTATTTTACTGTACATCATTTTATGCTTTGTAGTACTGCATGTTTTGAATAAAAGCTTGTTTAAATTTTTTTAAATATACTTTTTTTATTATAATTTGTTTATTTATTTGTCAAATGAGCACTTCACCTCGATTTGACATTTACTTCCATTTGTCATTATTTTACTTGTCATCACCTTCCCACCTCATCTCTAGGGATACCAGGTTGTTTTATCCACACTGCTTGTTGTCAGATAGTCACCTGTATACCAAGTTTGGTTGAAATTACTCCACGCATTCTTGAGTAATGGCGGGATATACACACGTAGACCCATTTCACCTCCTTGGGGTACATTTTGGTAAACTGGCATGAGAATCATCAATTGTCATGCAAACCACGCATATCTGTAAAATTTCTAATCGATTGGAGACTTGGAAGTAATCTAAAGTTTGAAACGGAATTACCAATTTTGAAACTGTGACCAAATTTTATTTTTCGATTTCTTCATAAATTTGAAGTTTTCAATCGTAATATGAAATTGTTAGTGTTTAGCGAGTTTATAAAATATTTATTCCTAAACGTAAAAATTAATTTTAGGGGTTTTGGAATATGAGTTATGAATTTTGATATTCTTCCAACAAAGACGTTTGTAAGTACACCCTCATGAATGCGTTGAAGAACGCTCCGAAAGGACGCGTATATCGAGTGAAGAGTTGGTATAAAAGAAGAAAGAACTGCTACTATGGATTGACATAAAGGTTGTGCTAATGGGAGATATTATTCGTCCCATCATGTCCCATGCATAATCGATGGGGCTCAGGTTCGTTAAACTGGCATGGTAAAAGGGTGCAGTTCGTAGAGCACAATATGTTGTCCTAGTGGTAGCGATTCATCCTGCTGATAAGTTAGTTCTCACTCAGTTCCCAGAGTGAAACCAGCAATGATGATAAAATTATTGTCAAAAATGTCGTTAAAAACTGTGTATGACCACGTGGAGGACAATCAACTAAATTACGACTCGTACGTCAGTAACATCTGGAACGTACATATTAGTTTTTATTCCTCGAATAGATACCGTAATCGATATGATCACTGCGTACGATCTCGTGGAGGACAATAAACTAATTTACTCTCCGGAAGCAAGCAAGGGACCATCCCATCAATTCCGATCAAAGACCCTAAGGACAAGGTGGATTTAACATTTCAGCACACTCCTAAGATAAGAATGAAAATTGTGCGAAGCATGTTATAATATTAATAGAATACCAACAAATTTGTATTTAATAAAACAACAAAATATTTCAGAAGTATGCATTATTATCAAGCTGTAGATTATTTGGAAAATATTATTTATAAAGTATTAAAATAACACAAAATTCGATATTTATTATTTCAATAGACACCGCCATTAGACAAGAGGCTAGAGAGTCTGTATAAAAAAAATCCGCATCCACTCGAAAGAAAACCAGAGAAAAACCCGCATGGGGCTACAGAACTAGTGCACACAACTGTGCCAAGGTTGAATACATAAACATTATACTGTATTTAGAACTAGAAAAACATTATTGGTGGGTTTGTAAAAATTTGTGTTTAATCAGTAGAGATGGAAAAACCTATGAAATTAAAGACTGCACGCATGCAATCCTATTCTAGTTACAGCACGGAAATCTGGACCAATTATTTTACAATCTAAGGTGCATCAATTTAACCAGTTATCAGTTTAACTAGTTAGTAATTAAACTAATTAGTATGTCTGAACACAAGAGGTTAATGTGTCCCATAATTAAGAAATCCTTTTGTGAGTATTATGCATTAAACTTGTTAATGAGATTTGTTTGTTCTACCAAAAGTTGTTTTACGAGGATATGAAGCGGATATTTTCTAATGATAATATCATAACTTCCAATGCAAGAAGGAAAAATCTTGAAGCTTAGAACCAACTGATCGAAAGTTGGCGATAATGCCACCGCAATCCTTCAAATGTGTTTCCATATTCATAAAGATGTCATAAATTACATATAATCCTTACATAGATGAGGTCATTCTCTTGCATGGTTAGTCAGCTGAATGTTTCTTAAAAAATTTCTTTGAAACTCTTCTTCTACGATTTCCTTTTTTCCTTTTCGCTCGGAGCGTAACGAACTGGGACCTCTTTTCGAGGTAATAGAGGGCATAGTATTCGAGCGATAGCTCTTCTTCCCCTTATGTAAAGATATCGTATTCTAAGCAATTATAAATTATTGTCAAAATGACGGTTAAAAATGATCAAAAGGGGCATGTCGAGAACAATAAGCTATTTTACTATTATTGATGTATGAGTCCTTGATATTGTGCGTTTTAAATAAGAATGAACCTTAATAATTTTTCCAACTGCTGGATTTATTCATAATACAAAATTAACGGCTGCAAGTATCATAACTACGTTACATTTTAAAGTAGACTATCCCAAGTTTCAATTAAACTTCATTTAATTTCAAAACAGCAGAAATGAAAGTAAATTCTTTCACAAGTTTCTCATCAATCCATCTTCATGGCTCTGTCGGTGGAAACGTACCTATCCCACACAGTCTTAGGTTAGGATGGCCAAAACTGATTCAACCAAAACAAAAATAGGATATTCGGAAAATCTGCCAAATCTGGATCATTACCTACGCCTCTCTAAATGTCAGGAAACTAAGATAAATAAATAGCTACAATAAAAATATAATAATAATAATAATAATAATAATAATAATAATTGCGTAAAATTATTCTCCACTCGGTTGTTAAAAAATCTCACAAATACGTTGTGAAATTAACAATGAAGTACTATCCTGAGGACCATATTGTGTATCTCCAGCGTTTCTCCTCAGTTCTTTAATCTCTCCAATCCTATATTCGAAAATGAAACAATTGTTTGCTTCTAACCGCTGTCCTCCGAGAAAAGGTATCTGTCATTATGTCATGTTTGAGTTAGGAAAGTGTCAAAGTGTAAAGTTTCTCTGAATACTAAATGTTATATACATTAACTGAGATACACTTGCAGGTCTTTTTATATACGTAGGTGTTACATTTATTCAATTGAAAATGCATTTAAAATGAATCATAATTTGTAAACATAAGATTGCATTCACTTGAATTAATAAAATAATATGAATTAATTCAAGATGGTGAATGTATGACTGAAATATTTATTTCCAAAATACGTTGTAGGCGACATGATGTATGTGTTAAAGAGAAAGATAGTCCAACTTTCCTTACTTTTCATGGGCATATCTTCCTCAGAATAAATTACCAAGATTCATACATTTTCCAATTATAATCTCCTAAAATACACCGAGAACTAATAATAATAAATTTATTGTCAAAAAACAGTGCAAACTGCGTATGACCACGTGGAGGACACTAAACTAATTTACTTTCCGGAAGCAAGCAAGGGACCATCCCATCAATTCCGATCAAGGGTCCTAAGGCAGAGGCGGATTCAAAACTTTCAGCAAAAGTTCCTAGATAAGATAAAAAGTTATCTGCGAGTTATAATACATATATAATGTCAATATGTTTGTAATTTAACGCAAATATGTTTGTAACTTTACATGTACAAGTTATTATCGATCTATAGATTATTCTGAGTATAGTGTTTAAAAATCATAAGAGTTGAAAAAACACTAAATTCACGATTTATTGTTACAATAAACACGCCCCTAGACAAAGCCTAGAGAACCTGTATAAGAAATCCGCCTCTACCCGAAGGAAAAACGGAGAAAAACCCGGGCCAGGATGGGGCTACAGAATTAATGTACACAACCGTGCCAAAGTTGAGTACACATAAAACTAAATTAATATGAGCCATACGGCAACACAATCATGCAAGAAAATAGTTTTTGAAATTGTTATAAGTTATTTAAAAAGTGCTACAGCAATGGCGTGATAAAGTACAAGACGAATTTAACTTTTATTAAAATCAATAAATTCTTTTACAGTGTAGAAGCACTGGTGCAGGAGGTAGTTTTTAACCGCGGATTTGAAGATATTCAATTTCATAATGTCTTTTATATTCTTGGGCAGGGAATTATATAGAACGATTCCCGAATGATAAGGTCCTTTTTGGCAAAGAGTGGTTGACACTCTAGGGCGATGAATATTATTACTACTGCGAGTATTGTGTTCGTGAACGAGACTGTTTCGTATAAAGCAAGGGTGGTGCTTCAGTAATTCGGTCTTAACAAACACGACCGTTTCATAAATATAAATGCAGGGAAGTGTTAAGATATTTAATTCCTTGAATAAAGGTTTACAAGAGTTTCGGGGGTGAGATTTACAAATTATCCGAACTATCCTCTTCTGAATTCTGAAAGTTTGAATACTCTGACCGGAATTACCCCAGAAGGTAATGCCGTAACGTAAATGGGAGTAAACGTTTGCAAAATATACGGAACGGGAAATACGTGGACTAACTGCGTTAACTAAGTTTCGGAATGTGTAACACAATTTGCTTAATTGGGAATTAAGATTGTAAACGTGACAATTCCATTTGAGGTTGTCTTGAATATGTAGACATAAGAATTTTGTATTCGTAACAGTAATAGTAAATGTGTATAAGCGACCTTCGTAATAGTAAATGTGTATAAGACCGCAACTCTATTCTAACTTTCACTTCAATTTCGGTAAGGTACCAATATATGGGAAGGGATCACAAGCATATTCTACGAGTGTATACTTATAAAAACCTGAAAAAAATTAAATTACCATTAAAGCCTATCGACAGAAATTGTTATTCCATTATAATTGAATAATCAAACTATACAAATTGTATTTTGGGAAGAGGAATGAGAAGATACACATGTTTTATCTGAAAAGTATCTTCTTCAGCCAGGTAAGTGTTTCTAGTGAGAGTATCTTCCACGCATGGTCTTCTGCGAGCGGTTGTCGCCCCGTTCGCTCAAAGCGACCTTGGTTCTCACCTGGTGACCCCTGGAGATTCTTGCACGTGTAGCCATGGTCCGATTACACGTGGCCCGCGACGGCGGCAGCGCCATGTCACACACTGGAACGTCCTCGTTATTGCACAGGTGACATGACTATAAATAACGCCTTATGAACTATTAACATATTATTTCTTCTTAGCTATTCAGTAGGGACAAACATGACGTGTATACAAACTATTATTTTTTAACAAAGGTATGTTCTTTCATTGCATTAAATATGTTCGGTTGTATAAAATCTATACAAATATTTTTATTTTCTTATTTGAAATTTTTTACCTATCTGACATCATCACACGTTTTCGACTATTTTTGGTGTATTCTAACCCAGTGTCATAATATAGTGAAAAACTGTGTGCATAATGTGGGAATGATCATTTGTTACTGGGAGAACGTAAATGACCATAAACTTTCTCACTGAGATCGTTACCAACCTTTTTCGAGAGAACATTTCTTCATTTCACACAAATCTTATGATATTTTTCGATCTGGAAAATTTAATGAGACGGGTTTTTCGTATTCCTATGCCTATTTAGTCCTTCAGTCCACAGCGGGTCTTCACCGTCCCGGTGTCCTGTGTGACGTTTTGGCGACGCTCTCTCTTTTCCTCCTCCCTCATCCCCGGATATTCTTTGTTCAATTATTCTTCAAATTTGAACGTACATACTTTTTTTTAAATTCTAGTATTCGTAAGTGGGAAATGAAGTGCTATTAAAGCTTATTTACATGGGGCGATACGAGATCAGAGGTGGGTGGAAAGACTATTGTTAGTGGGTGGTCCGGTTAGCTGAGTTTACCAATAACTTGGCCCCCTGGAAAGTGTCAACAGAAGTCGTTAGTAATAGTAAGAGTTAGTGACACTAGGAGGTGCATAGAAGAAGAAGGTTGACGTCTCACTAGTCACAGATATGTGAACTGGGACATTGAAGTGATAAGCTACATTTATTTTCTCTGCTCCCGCCAGGAATTGAACCCGGAGATATTCGATGGCGAGTAAGCATGCTAGCCCTGATGCACCGTAGTCGTACATACTTAGATATGAAATAAATAATTCTACTTTTAAATAAACTTGCATATAATATATTTTTCTAATATCTATTCATTGAATGAATTGGGTCGTTTTATTATTACTATTTTTAATGGTTTTAAAAGACGTCACTGATAATTTAAAAAATTATTAATAATTGTCTCTATGGTTAAAATACTTTTTATATCAATCAGAAATTCGTATTTATTAATTAAGTGAACGATATTTCATCTTTTGTGCTAAATTACTATGAACTGATTTGAAATTTAAAAGTGATAACATCCTCTTTGTACTTCAGAACAGTAGTCCTGGGAGGAGCTATAGAACATAACGTATCACTATTTTGCAGTATTAATTTTCAACTAGGGTTAAACATGCTTTTAAAATTCTGGAATTATATAAAAATTAATAATATAAAAGTATTAGATTTTTTAAATGTTCATGTAATTTAAAGAAACTGAATTGCTACATGCACCGGATGTTAAGTAAATAAAAGAAATGAAGATGCTGAAAACTGAAACGTTGGTGAGTTTGTGTGATTTTTAATTCATTTGTTACCAAATCATATATAGTTAGGTAATGTTGCATGGTTTTATACACGAGAAATCCAAGAATCTGAAGTCCAATTATCAGAATTCCCAATTGTCTGAATCGATTTTGGAGTAACACGTGAGTCAAATTTAATTAAACCATATCAAATTTACTTATATCCACTATATTTGCCAATACCGCACCGTCGTCCGGTAAATGTAAAATGATTTTTATACCTCATTGTTAAGCAATTTTTAAAATAACTTGCTTACAGTATTTTTAGGGAAAGTACTGGAGCATCCAATCCACCAATGAAAGCTTTGTTTTTCCTATCTTGTGTCTTTTATCTTTTGTTCACTTACCTTTCAGCAACAAATACGAATTGGACGGAACCCCAATGAATTCGTACAGTTAAAAAATTGTAAATGGTCTGTAATACAATCTACTTATCATATACAGATGTGTGTAACAAAGTGTGACTTCCGAATATCTAAAAAAATTGGGAAGGAAAATATCCCTGAGGAAAAGTTAATATTTATGAGGAAGCCATTCCGTCAAGCTAAAAGTATAGCGCTTTCAACCCTTTCGTGAATGGCGCGGAGTATCATTTTGAAATCTAGAGTAGTAAACTTATTTTTTTAATTGCACATTCAAAGAGTACATCAAAACCTATGGTATAATTAATAGTATATGGTGTTCTGAATTATATAAAAATAATATTTTTTGCGGGAATGGTCCGAGAAACAAACATAGGATTGGAAAAGGAAAAAAAATACGTTATCAATTATTTGTAGGCAGCTGTTCTATGATGATAAATCAATCCATAACATCATCAACTGTGAATAAAGATAGGAAGGAGTGAAATATTGAACGGGAATCCCCATTTATTGCAATTTCGGATTCACGAGGAAAACTATAAAATTATTATTTCAACTATTTTATTGCATTGCGCGAGATGGATCTATAATTACTGAAAATATACTTCCTTCCATTAATTTTCAAGAATTTTATCCAATGTTTCGTTACATACCTATACTAGATTGAAAATAGGAGACCGATGAGTAACTGATGTAGAGAAGTAGATTTTACATATGTGGAGGGAGATATAAAAGAGTAACTAGGGTAATCTGGTAGACAATAAAATCATATTGTTTTCAAAAGTAGACAGTATGTTTTCGAATGCTTCTACGATCAGAGTTGGATCATACGGGGCTAGCATACAATTGAAGAGGACGCCGAATCTGTGAGTAGTGGTCGAGACAGTAGTTGCAGGATGCGGAGGAATAACAATATTACATGACTGAGTTCTTATGGGTTTTTATGGCCCTATTTAATTTTCATATCAATGTATTTTTCCATATTAGGTGAAAATTGAAAGTACGCAAAATCCGATCGAAGAATGTGGAGGTGACCCGGAGGCGCAGATCATGTTTAAAGTTGAGGAAGGTTGCAGATTAGGGATATGATAAAGTAGGGGTTAAGATTAAGATTAATAGAAATTCCTAGGAATTACGATGCTCTTCAAAGTAATGCTTTAAATTATTTGTTATAGACGGTACTTGAATAAAAACTTTGTCTACAAACATGAGTTCTTATACAACTTGCAGAAAACGACACTTAAAAATTAAGAAAATTAAAAAAAAACTGGGCTATTTTTTTTCAAATATTGGTTTAGGGGTATTTGAAATTGTATGAACAAATTTTGCAATTATATTCCCCAAAACTTTTAAACAAGTTTCTGAACAACGTGAAGATCAATAATAATTTATACTTTTTTATCAATAAAAGTCACATATGAATTGTTAGAAACGAGGTCAAGAAACATATTATCGCTTGATCACATTCTTATACGTTGTATAACACTTTATTAAATACGCAAATCTCTAGAATTTTTTTTAACAAATTGGCAAATATTATTGTTTTTATATTATTTTGTTAAGTTAAGTCTAAATATTTTTGGGAAACTGAGGCCAGTCATGTTGCTCATGCTTTTGATGAACATTAAATCATCTTTAAGACCAAAATATTTATCATATTACTTGAGCTATTTCATCATGAATGGTGAAATAGCCCTTAGAGAGTGACCTTGACTTACCTTTGACGTTTGCACCATCTTGAAAATGTCAGTCAGTCAGAGCCAGCAAAGGAAAACGTATGAAGGGCACCACGACGAAATGTTTTGCGACGGAAGCTGGTGATATGAGGAACAGAAAAACCTCTCATGATGTCCTCTAACGTACCCGTCTTCATGCACCTTAGCAATTGTTTAAGTTTTCTTTGAAGTTGGAATTCGTACTCTAAACCCTTTATCTGTTGATTTCTGTTTTATTTTATCAACCAATACAAATTTTGTCGTTGCTTTGTCCCACTTGTGAACGCTTTAACATTAACTTCATAGCAACAAACTGCCACGTAATTATGCTAAACTTGCATTCGTTAGAGGAAAATTTGACATCATGGAGCAAGTATGAGGGAGCCATGAGAATATTTGAGAAAAATCATGATCCCGTTATCCTTGAAGTTTTGTATTCCTGCATAATTAAAGAAATAATTTTAGATTAACCTGTATGTGACATTGACACCTTACCTCACAAAATATAATCTCTATGATACTTGATATTTCACCATACAAAACTTAATTACAATGATACGCGGTTACTGTGCTCCGTTTTGTCATTTTAATCGTTCATGGAATTTGGAGAACGAAATTGTTGAAATCATTAGAGGAGACTCAATTAAGGAATCTGTTTACGTAAATTTTATTTCCTTATTGCGTGTACGTATTGCAGTAATTGCTTCTAAGAACACTATTGCATTATAGTGTAATCATAATTGGTCATCTTTCTTTCTTGTTTTATATATATGTAGAAAACTACATCGTTTTTAGTTTGATGGAACTCGACGTGCGTCTAATGGATTGAGGTCTAACAAGGGAATTTTCAACAAGTGCAGTATTAGTACTAGTATGCCATGTCAAAATATTAGCGACGATGGCACGTTGGTCGTATTGAGAAGTTTGCCAATTTTTTGCCTATTATTTCGTCTCACTCTTTAGACAATCATGAGAAAAGTCAACCGTTTCCAGTACCGATCGAAAGTCACCGACTGCAGTCAATTTTCTCATTACATCCCGTGTTATCACCTCAACATCCTTCTCCGATACTGTGTCCCGTTAATATAACAAAATGTGTTCATTTATCGCTTTATAATTAAGACCTTTCACACTTTTGTTGGGCCATAATTATAATTTTTATTTCTCTGTTTTTGATGTTAAAATATTGAAAAATATTTTTCATTGCACCATTTAAAGTATCAGTGGCATTTTACTGCAACACAAAAAGTTAGGTAAGATAAACACATTTTGTTAATAGTTCAGTTTTTTGTCAAAATGTTTCAGGTGTTCAATGAAAACGCATCATCGTCAAGAAAATTCTGGAGCAAAGATATATTAAAAATCCACATAAATACGCATGAAATAATTTTTAAAAAACGGTTGAATTTTTAGTGGTAATGATAGTAATTATATTGTATCTCTCAAATTAAATAAAAGTTGAAATGGAAGTTAGACCTAAGAATTTACTTGAATTCCTCAGCAACGATAGAGAAAGGTTCAGCTTACTTGTAGAACTTACAGAGCTTTCCTATTTGACTTAACTGGACTATTTGCTTTCCTATCTGCTCTTCCTTTTCTTAAATGCGTGGGAAAAAGCATTGTTTGTTTGCATCCGCATCTCTTCCCTGAATGGTGAAGTTACCTGGAAGTCGGACGAATCAAAGCTCAGCCACGTGACCCGTCAGTCGCTGCTTGTCCGCATGTTAATTGAAGGGTTGCAGAATACCCACAAAAAGGGTTCTATGACGCGCGAAAAGAATCAATTTTTCGTAATTTTTTTTTCAGTGCCTTCCAATATGCCATCGTCGTTAATATTTTGACTGGTCATATTTATAGCCAATATGTTTCAGTATTAAATTAATCAGAACCACTTTCGATCTGCGCTAGTTGAAAGTCCCGTTGTGAGATATTGATATGAAAGACACTTCTGATGTTACGTCAGAGTTGGTCCACCATTGGGGTTGGAAGTAAACAGCCCATGAATCCCCATGGGTGGAATCAAAGGGAGGGTCATGTAAAAATATTTAATCGAAAAAGACGGGATTAATCCATAGGTATCGAAGTCTTTCAGATGAACAGTGACATGATTCCTTATAAATACAAGTTCAACACATATGGGCGTCAAATGCGCCTAGCTCTCCTAAGGGTGAAGTGGTGTACTAGGTAAATTGATGACATTTCGATTGGTTTGTTTCTCTGACGGACAAAATCACGTTGCTTTCTCAAGGGTGATTTCATCCATTGATTCTTGCTGCTGGAGATGAAACTCAAAATGGTGTATACAATCAAATTTGGTGTTTAATTCGTATTATAATTAAAAAGTAAAATTAGGATGCTGTACATGCGTTTGAAAAAAACCCGTAAGTAAAATTATTTTGTTCTTACATAATATATAATTTTATTTATTCATAATAAAATAAGTAAATGAGATTAATCTAACAAGTAAGAGCAGTCCTGAGCAACTCCTGGGAATCAGCTAGTATAGTTAATAATTTTTCAATTTCAATTATCATAAAATAAATTTAGTAAATTGCATTTAANAACGCTATTAAATTTCGATTACCTTTCTGCTGTCAAACTGAATCTTTTGTCGCAAGCCAAATACCCGGTTTTTTAAACATCCTCTCAGCACTGAGATGTGGTAAAAATATGAATATATTTTAATGCCACTAGGTATTATTTTGGATTATAATTTTTCATACTATTCCAAAAATTTGCTGGATTTTATTTTAACACTAAAATTTGAATATTGAAGTGTTCTTGGGATATTGCAGAATGAAATATTTTCTGCAAGTGTCTTCACTTGTTGGGAGACCATATTTTCAAATTTCCCTTTCAACTCTATATCTTATTTCGTCTATAATTTTTGCGGATTTTAACCATACTTATTTTGTAAAATTATGCTTCGTTACTTTTAACGAACTAATGTCATCAAATTATAATTTGTAAATTATATTAAAATGTAATGATTATTTCTCAGAAATAAAAAACATTATTAATCGACATGAGTAAAATGATTTATAATTCAGCCCCCAAACTAATTGTGACAATAATTTGATTCACGAGATAGCTGTAAACGTTCGAGCTAGAAATCGAGTGGGTATTCATCAAATCAACTTCCCTGGGAAAACTCAATGCGAATGTACGAAATACTAGCTGCAAAACCGTTATGACGTCAACCCGCAAAACCCATGACCCCGATATAAATATTTGTTTCCGTCTTTAAGAAATTTTGGACAGAAAGCACATAATTACTCATCTATGTTCAATGTACTCCTAGAACATCTCTATGTTCGTTTACATGAGGAATAATTACTTTTCTCTTCCTTCATTCTAACAATGAAAATTTGCAGAAGCGAACTATAAACATTACGAAATTGAAACCAAATTTATCTCATTACTCCGTAAATTAACCAATTGCAAATACAACAAGAATAGACATGTACGAAACCTAAAGAAAATCTAGAAAGCTGGCTAGTAACAAATTCGCTTAGTCACAAATTTCACATTCACTTAGTTGATTCAACATCGTCTCGTGAATAATATTAGTAAAAAGAAATTGTTAAAGATAGTTATCTTAGACACAAAACAAACCCACTAATCAACCGACGAAAATGAAATAATTCAGTAGATATTAATGGGAGTAGTTGAAAACAATAAAAAATTAACGAGAGTGAAGATCCGATTCCTAGATAGCGCTTAAGGACAGGAAAGGTGAGGTAAATTTTATGGTGCTATTCACATATTGATACAATAACATGTAAATTGGTATATGAACGCAGAGCATTAATTTTTCAGTTTTCCTGTGGTATCCATGACGTTTTAGTGGAAGCAAACATAATTGGGAAACAATCAATGAAGGAAAATGGAAATAACTTTCACTGTCGATGTAGCATCCGGAATTCGAGATATTATCTTCAACAATCAATAATAAGCAATCATTAGGTTTCTACGACGATTTGGGTCGTACTAAAATTTACTCTAACACAACTTTCGACCGTAAACACCATTGTAAATATTTCAAGAATAGTATTTAGTTTTATTCTTCTCTCTTCGTCACTAGGTTACACGAAACATATTAGGCTGTAGATTAGGTCTCCGGTACCTTAAAAAAACAACCCTTTCTATATTAACTTTAAACAAATTATTATATCCTTACATGTTTTGCTGAGAGATCCTGTCGCCATGAATCTGATCTCCTATGGCTACTCTCTAAAACCAGTTCCGACCATTCGTATATTATGTGATTCACAAACTTGCTTTCTATCCGCGAAAAAAAACTAGTAGCTACAGTTTATTGTTAAAGAATATTTCAATTCACTCAGATTGTAAACGTTGCCGATTATTCAGAGGGGATCTAACCATATCCAAAGGGAACAAAAATAAGAAAAATTAATACTCAAAGGAAAAACATGGGTTGGAAAGGAATGAGTGCGGAGACAGGGATTACCAAATGACATCACAACCTCTATTAATTTCTTTAAGAGAGAGTTAAAATAGGATAAATAAATTAACAATAAAATGAAACTATAATTGCCTTAACTCCGATGTCGTATCAAACAGTAACCGAACGTACATCTTATTCTTATCCCTTAGGAAAACGTATGTGACAAATTTCATTGCAATCCATTTAGTATTTTCGTGAGAAAATATTCCTAGGCCACGGTAAAAGATGCGGCATGATTATTAGCAAAAGATCTAACAAAGAATCATAAAATGAAAAATGTGCGAAATAATATAAATGAGAAATGCTCGTGATATATGTGTGAGCTCTACTGATCACATGTGTCGCGGGCAGCTCTGCTACATTTTTGGCCACTGCATCACGAGATGACGTGACCAGGAGCAAACACAAATTAGGCAACAATTTTTACTCGACGGAAGGGTTTTAGCGCTCGACTCAAACTCAGAATCTCTATGAGAAGGTAGAAAACTCCATATCTTCTTTGTTGACTTCAGAAAAGAACTTTTTTTGAATATGAAATTAAAATGGTAATCCATCTCCCTATCGAATGCTCTTAAAATCTATATTAAAATAATGAACAAAACTAGCAGAAAGCACGTAACAACACTTATAATTAAGTTTTTTTTTAGCTTCCAAAGTAAGTTACATAAAAAAATAAACTAAACAAACCCATAGAAATATCCATAGTGGACCTTGACATTCAGCCTTGTGTTTTTCAAAGTAGAAGAGTTTTCTCTGATACGGTTCATGTGGAGCGTGTTTGAACTTTTTGCTTGATAACGAGATGACTTTGAAATATTCTTCGTTCTTCTCTGTTTGCACAAGTAGAGTCTGTCCATACTCCAGTATTACACTTATGAACTCAGAACTCCGGTACTCATTTGATCACAGAGTGTGCCAAGGAATCACTGAAAAAATTGATTAGAAATTCCCAACCGCATTATTATTTAAACCCTCACGTCCTTTCAGCATTTAGATCCATAACATCTGACTTTACGTTTCTTCCTTTTATGTCCTTCCTTTTTGGTAGGTACGCCATTCCATCCCACATCCTCCGCTAATGCTCTTTTCTTACATGCTCTACTGAGATGCCCGAAATGATGGCACTTAAAGCACTGCAAAGATCTTAAACACTCTTCGGAAGGAGGTGAGATCCTCATAAGCCTTTGCTTGCATCATTACTTTATTAAATAGAGCTCCATTCATTTCTACTATCCAGTTGCAGACACTCCTTTCAGCTTTTCCAAATTTTCATATTACCCTCATTCCTTTAAAAAAACTTCTCTATTCATCTGGTCATGCTTTAAATTTGATTTCCATAGTGATTCTAATTTTTCTAAAATTAATCTTAGGCACCCCACAAATAACAGGTCGTGATTGAATTCTCTTTTCTAACCCCATTTTCATCCCTCCTGTTCATTCTCTTCTTTAAATGTTTTTTCGCTATTTAATCGGTCCTCATTCTTAGTATTTTACTCCTCTCTAAATTTATCACATATTTTCCTTACTTTATTGCGTACTGTACCCTATTCTCTATACGTTTACAGTTAGTCTCACCTACGTTTTCAATTAGCACAACCTAAGTATTTCTTTTCCAATGCTCGTTTGTACCGTATCTTCTACATTGCTCCTCCAAACCTCGAGAAATCAACATTCCCAAAGATAAGTAAGCCCCACACCCACCCTTCTCTTAACCAATCCTGTAACCTACACGTCTTCCATGAAGCCTCCGTCGCCACCGTCACATTCCGATATTACCTAACTCGACCGGCGGCGTCTCTGACATTTGGCTGGTGTGAACCGTAGAGCGAGAGCCGGGCGCGAAGAGGTACGGGAAAAGAAGAGTCTGATGCTGTTGCTCCTGAATACGTGGCTGCAACAAGAAAAAAGACGCATCCTCAGTATCCTTGGCACGACGTAGTTGTCGCCTCCAAGGTCTCGTGGTCGACAGATCAACGCCTTCGCAGCTGCATGTCATATTAAATCAGCGATCGTGCTGCATCCGTCCACATTGCATCGTCATGGCCTTCACAAGTTCGGTGCCAAAACGTCAATCACACAGATGTACAGTGCATGCGGCTTGTATGAGAACTCTTAGAAAGATGAAATTTAAGTCTATGATTCCATGAATCGGACACTATTCGTTTGCTCTGATCATTTAAGTTTTATAAATTATAATTAATTTTATAATCAATCAGTTAATAAAACACCAAGTATTTTCTTTATTTTGAATACATTTTTTGTGGTTTTTATTCTGTTTACCCATCATAGACATCTAAAATCATGCCGTTCTTTTGTCAAAATTTGTGATTTATCAGAAATTACTGTAAACTTTTTTTCTGTAAGTAGTCTTCTTTGAAATCAGATTTCTGAAATGGACTTCTGTTCCTTATTTATATTATCTTGGGTAATGCTATTTTCACAAACAATTTATCTTAAGGGTTGGCTGACAGGAAAATAATTCACTACCACTATTGAAACTATATTTTTTCAGTTAATAGTACATTCAAATTCTCAGTAATCAAATTCGTGAAAGAAAAAATAGATAAATTACCACCTCTTTGTACGAATTTTTAAGGTACATTTGTATAAGTATCAGTTTGCTTCTCCTAGAAGAATTTATTAAACAACTTGGTACTTCGAGTCACATTTTACAGAGAATCATAAAAAAGTTCGATACTTTGTAAGAAGTAGAAATTTTCCTCACCGGTATTCAATTAAATGAAAGAAAACTGCATGTGTATTAAATATTAAAAAACCCATATCAGGGTAAATTCACTTTCAAAGATGAGTTTACTAACATTATATTCGGAATAAATTCACATTAGTTTAAATTATATTAAATTGAATTAAAATAAAATTACCCAACCATTTAACACTAACACAGAAAATTTAATTACACTCATTTTAAGTCAACAGGTGAAATAGTTTAGTAAAATTTAATAATAATTAAAACTAGTTCTATTCTCATAATTTCAGTTCTCCAACTCAGAAGCTCAACACAGAGAAAGAAAGCTATTAAAAATATGTATATCACATTTTGACAGTATTAGAAAGAATCGCTAATAAATAATGTTTTTCTTAGTGATTCCCATTTTAAAATGTTGATTTACAGTGTAATGAGTTTTTTCGAATTTTCGCTATAACTCATGTAATGATATTTTCTTTTTCCTTCTGCTGTAGGCCTAAATGACCCGTTAATACAATAAATTATGATGATCTCACGAACTAATTAGATATAATCGTGCTGTTGTACTTAAAAGTGCTATTTATGTCTAAACAAAAAATGATGAAAGGTAAACCGTACCATAACAGGAAAATATCCCGTGAGAAAGGTTGGTTTACAACATAAGTGACGTTTCCAAACTAACTCACTGGCTCGTTCACCAACACAGAGGAAAAACTACATCTATGAGAGATAGGAACTTGTATATTTGGTGCGGTGTTATTTTTATTGTAGATGCTCACTCAGGACGGATTTTTCACGGGTCACTTAGGAAATTCCAATTTTGAAGATGTGAATAGGGATGATATGCGGTTTATTGAATTTTCACTATTTTCGCAATTTTTCACGAATGAAATAACATATCGACTTGTGAATAATCATTGACAATTTAACTGTATAAAAACGTGGTTTTGTTTTCACGTTCTTGTCGTTCGCGATAACGCATGATCAAATATTTCACAAACTAATTGTTCATAAAACGGAGTAAATTGGTAAGATATCGAAAATTAGTTTTTTGTTGTTTAATCAAATATCTAAAAACCAATAAATATTTTTTAAATATTTTATCTTGAAATTGATGAACTGTGATGAAAATGTCACTAAATTACTAACACAGAGAAAAAAACTATTAGAGGAAGAAAATTCATAATTTTGATGTGATGTTTTTGTATTGCAGAAGCTTACTAAAAAATGCAATAATGATTTATAGGGGTGAGTTTGGATGAAATATATATTTATTGTATTTCAGGAACTAAAAATATGATAGTTTTTAGATAAACGTGCAATTTTGTGTACACTAAATTATACCATAGTGGAAACTTTGGTGACAACAAAAACTCTCTTGCGAAGCCGGATCGATTGGGCTTGCTTCTTGGAGAACCCCTTTGAAAACACGAAAATGAATAATTTTAAGGACAAGTAGAAAAGACCGACAGCGGTGGTCTAGTGGTAGCGTCTTCGCTTCCACGATCCTGCTGAGCGGTAGAATTAAGAGAGGTTTTCAGCTGGGGTTTCCCTCGCGAAGGGTTTCCCCTCACCTACTCCACACAAATGTCACTTCGGTACCTTTAGTTCCCTAGCAACCCAACATCTCTCCTTCCCAATTCCATTACCCAAGTCCGACGGTTAGGTGGAAGAGCGGGTCTCATGACCTGATCCTCGCCAAAAGGCATAAAATAAGATAAATAGTTGAATAGCAATAATTCTGTATTGCTTTATTACATAATTGTTATGATTTATTTTATTGTATAGCTATGACCATTAAACCCGAATATTTGTATAATCACAAGACAACTAATGAGTGCAATTAGAGAAAACCTGGAATATTAAGAATTTTGGTCTAGGAGGAGTAACTCGAAAATTTTCGAATTCAGTCAGTATGTTAGAAAGCATTTGAGTGATTGTTTTTTTTTAATCTCTTGACTGGACGAAGGTTTAATGCTTCGTCAAGGAACATAAAAACTAGTATTATTTTAGATTTGCTTTGCTTTGTTTGTTTTTGATTGTAGTATTCATTACTTGCTAAAGAATAATGTATTGTTTGCGAAAAGTGAAGATAAAGTTTCCATAAGAAAGATCATGTATGCTTAATTCATACATTTGATATCGTCTTTAGTGCAGTATTGTTTTGCAATAAAATTTTATGTAATTTTGTTACTATATACTTTTGATATTCTTTTCCGGTACCATAAAATGCGGCAATTGGAAGCATAATAAAATTTCATCTGCATTGCAATGTACATTATTTTACTTGGATCTGATCTTGTTATTCAGTGTTTACGCAATAATTATTTTTCGTCATAATTCAAAACACATTTGGTATTTTATTTATTTTAGCGAAAATTTACCTAAACAACCAGTGAGATCTACTCCAATTTTGTTTTCCTAGCTGACATTTATTTCAATGTGACCTTTATTTTCAATGTACCTTTGTTATCTTTCAAAGGCGAGAAAAGAATTGTTACCATCCTTGAATTTTCAAAGAAACAACTTGGCATGCATCGAAATCATTTAAGGCCAAGAATTGTTCCGTCCGTGAAAAAGGTCTTGTGTAAAAGCCATTTCCTGAATCGCTTTCTCGCTGAGAAATACGGTCCAAATAGTAAATGTGTATGCTCTAGGTCACTTGCATTGACTTTTCTACCGGTGATCGTCAGCGTCCCATCGATTTGTTACGCAAAATTAAGCAATTAAAATATCCGGTTCTAACATTTGCCTTGCAATCTCCAATTCTTTAACTCGTTTTAAGCAGTTTTGGTGTTTTTGTTTCTACTTCCTATTTTGTTATACTACTTCCTATTTAGTAGACGCATCTAAATCTGAAATCGTTGGAGGAATCGTATCTTCGAAGATTGTAGACAGAATGAATGGACACCATTGACCGAGGACCTTTGCGGATAGCACGTATTGCATTAATTTCTTTGAAAGATGTCAATTATGAAACAAGTAAAAATAGTCTTAATGGTCCTAAATTCAATCTCTCTTGGATGGATCTCGATAACGATGCCAAGAAAATATTGAAGTACCTGTCTCAGTAAAATTGAAATTTTACTTGAAAGGGAATAAATATCAATTTTTTTAGTACAACCCAAAATATAGTACTTAAGTTCTAAATTAAAATTTGATTTATTTTTCCGCCCGACAGTTACTCTATTAGAAATAATGTATGTTCTAGTTTTCTTGAATTCATAGTACAAATTATTGTCTGCTGTTATATAATTAAAAAAATGAAACTTATTTTAAAAAGTGTATAACAATTCGCAAAGTACCGTGTATTATATTGTTTTAAGCAAAATGTGTTTCGAATTTCACTCCTAATCTTTTTTTTTTATTGTATTAAGAACCAGTGTTTATTTAATTCCTTTTTTTTTATTTACAAACACTTGCATAAGGTAAAATAGAGCAAAACAGACATCAACAACATGTAAGTATTTTATAAACCATACTTCTTAGTCAATATATGGGCTTTCATCTTTTTTATCTTCCCACGATGGATCCACGCCTCTTTTCCGCCTCGGGGATGTGGGAGTGCTCTTCTTTCGTTTGTGTTAAAATAATACTTCTCATATTAAATCATCCCATACTAAATAATTTATTATGTAACCTCCATCACCACAGCTGTTAATGCACTTATTAGTTAAGCATATATGAATGTTTCAAAAATTCATTAGTCGAAATTATGTCATTGGTTTTTACTTCTGTTATTCCCAACAATATCAAATATTAAATATATGTACGTCTTTCTTCATCGTCAAATTAATAATGCCAAAGAATATGACAAAACGTTTCTATGTCTTGTTTACAAAAGCATTTCTCGTCATCCACTTTTCCTATCTTCTTTAAAAACTTCTCAAAATGCTCGTGTTCAGTTACATATTCCATCACCTGTGGACTTGGTTGGAACTATTCCTTATTCCTTCGACAGAACGTCACATTTGGTATTACTCTATATGTTTCTCTTCCTTTTGTTGATTCATCATTCTTTGTTTGTCACGCTCACACAAGACGATTTGTTATTTTACTTTTTGCCCTTTTTCCACTTCTCCTTATCACCACCTTATTTAACTTTACTTTCCTATTATGTCGCAAGCAATATCTCAATCTCAGCTTATGAAGATTAACATCTAAAGGAGTAATTCCCAATATCACTATGAGATCATCATTCCAAACAGTCGAATAGCAGTCACTCAACCGAATCGTACATTACCTTTGGGTGCTTCGTAACTTACTCTCGATGTATATATTTTCGCGACAACCACACACTCGCAGCGTAACTGGGGATAGGACGAATCCGCCCTTCGTAAAGACGTAGAAATTCCTATATGGTATTCCTTATATTAAATCCCCCTTAATAATGGAATTTCCTAGCTTTTTTCTATGAAGTAATTTACATGTGCGCTTAAATTTAAACTCTCATCTTCACAATACCAATTTAATAACGCGCTGTATTCTTACAGTTTGTCCTTTAAGCTTATTTATCGGATTTCTTGTCTTAGGCGAAGTGTTATCAAATTGTTTGCCGTCGACAATTTAAGTCTTAAGTTCACCATTTCCGTTGTGTACAACTCGATCTCCTTACGACAAGATCAATGTACTTCTAAATAACGGCATAGGTTACTGGTTTCAAACCAGCCTTATCTAATGTTTTTAGTAAATAATTTATTACTAAATTCCAATAGATTGGAGTAAAGCTCGACTCCTGAGGACATTCTTTATTGTTAACTTTTATAAACAGTTTTCCACACATAAGCAGTACCGTGTACCTATCTGGAAAATATGACTGCACTAGGTTCTTTGTACGTCCTGGTATTCCCATCCTCTCCAACTTTTCTACTGTTGTCTACCACAACGCATTATTATAACACCCCAGAGACGTCTACGAATAGAACAAGTGCATATTTTTTCCTCCGTTGTTCAATATTGTCAAAGAGATTATGTATTGCATTATCTGTGCTATTATTCTTGCGAAATTCGTACTGATGTTCATATTATATATTTTCGGTCTCCATCTATCTCTCAATTTGCATCTTCTTGGCAAATGCTGGCAGTAATGCATGAAGATACTAAAATCTAATCCCTATCTCCTCCTTTCCGGAAAATTCTTAATTTCCCGGTTTTCGAATGCGCAGGAAACTTCCCAGACGATATGCACATGTTACATATTCGTAAGAGATGTTCTTTAAATTTGGTGTATGTTTTGCGCACCATCTAACCTGAACTCTTTTTTTTAACAGCCATCCCTCAATTATCCTAAATAGGTCTTCTGCCATTCGTGGTTGCTCCTCATTTTCCACGCTCTCCGGTATCCATTTCACATAGATTGAATTATCCGACAGCAATTCATAAATCAAATTATTTTCCATATATCCCAGCTATGCGTAGTTTCACCTTCCTCTGTCAACTTCTGCGAAACTTGTGGTTTTCGTATTTTCTCGCTAACTATTAAATACGGAAGGTAAAATTGTATCAATTAATATACATGCGTGAAGAACAAAATAAAAATGTGATTGGAGAACATCATTCATCATGAGTCTTAAGGTGTCAATGATTTGATTTTAATACAGTTTTGTGTTATGCCAAATACAAATATGGTTGTATATGGCAACATAGTCTTGTGGCAATGGTATATGTATACTCTTCATAATTGTTCTCCCCTTACATTGTTAATTCTAAATATGAAACCGAGTTAAACGTGTCTTCAGCAGATATGGGGCAAAAGAAGTGTCTGCCATGGTATTCTGGTCAATGAAATAGTTTTGCTAAATAAATTGAATTTTCATGTCATGATTGGTTTTATTCTCGAAAAAAAATTGATTTCTTCCAGGACAGTGAGTAAAAGTGGAAAAAACTGGTTGAAAAATGGAAAGAACAGGAAGAAACTGAAGAAATCAACTTAAAACAAAACATACTCGAAAGTAAAATGTACTAACTGTGTAAAGAGGCGGTGGAGAATTTTCTCAAATCTAAACAAATAAGTTAATTAATATATTAAGTATAATATTATTTGACAAATGTGTTAATCGTAATAATAACTTTCAGGTTTTCTGTTATAAACAGATGATGTTTTGAATGAGATTGATAATGTTTCTCCATTGGTTTCTTCAAAAAATCTTCCTACCGATTTTGTATTTTCTTCATAAAAATGTGTAGTAGGATAAATGTAAATTAAATGCACTGTCATTAAAAAAATAAAATTGCTGGTGTAGAATAATTTTCTTCCTACTGTAGTGTGGTACATCCATTCTATTTACTTTTATTTTTAAAAACTTAAATAGAAATTATCCTCCTTGTTGAAATGGATAACTTTTTGTGAATAAATTTTAGTTGATTTTATGTATTTTGGATTATATTTCTTTTCTACAAGTACGTATGTACTTTGTAGTCCGATGTCTGATCTTGACCAAAAACGCAGATAATTATTCATTTGGAGTGTGCGATTCATTGTAATGTTTAAGACTAATTAAACTAACTTAAATTTATCAACAACGTAAGATATGTTTACAAAGTTGCTATATACACGGCTCATACTTTAAGTAAAATACTTGATTTCAACTCAGAAGACACCTATTTCTACCTACAAGTTATTTTTTGTTTTTTCACATTTGAAGAACTTGCATACAGAATATTAGTTGCATCCATTTTTTCAAATGTATTTCAAATTGATATGTCATAATAGTACATTCCCAATTATACGTCTTTAATAAAAACATGAATATTTTTTCTCATATCTAATGTATTGGATAGTTTTAGGCGTCCCTACATCCTCATTCTCAAAGTTTCTCTTACATCATCTTCATAACTATCACATTCAGCAAACAACCGGGCATGAGGTTTTTCTATCAAAGAGAATCTCTCAAGGCTGAACGATAAATCTAACCCAAAGCACCCGCTCATCCTCCACGATTATAACACTCTTTGTGGGGAATCCCCTCACGACGCGACGACGTTCTGTGACCTGATCAGCACGCGGAAGAGCGTTAGTGACACTCAGCTCCGTCAGCAAACATTTCTTGTCTCTTTTGTTTTTTTTACGGCGCACTGCTGCTTTTTTCAGAAATGTTCTGTTCTAAATTTCAGTTCTGTTCTGTTCTGTTCAGAATCACTATTGTGATAAAGTCACGTCATTAATCACGTGATCAATTCAGAGGACTTGATCTTCACGATCGATTGTTTCTCGATATTCTCAAGCTTTGAAAGTGACCATGAACGATGACATTTTGGGGAAACCTTATTCAATTGAAGTGGGATGTAAGGAAGTTTCTTAGAATTTCGTCTAAGGTCAGATAGCGTGAGTGAACGAGTATGGGGATTTCCCTTACACCTAGTGTTCTTTGTTTCCCTCATAAAGGAAAGTATAATATTTCATTTGCAAGATTTGTAGTAAAAAAGACATAAGAGTAATGAATATTCAATAATACCAATAAAAATAAATTGTACTAGTTAATATTGAAGCATATTGATTTCATTCTTCTTTTAGTGTGTGTATGAAACTTGATTTAGCTTTAGCTAAAGTGGAAATATATGTTTAAAAAAACATATAACATCTATTAATATTTTGAAAACTTATGTACTGTACTAATTTGTAAAATTTGCAACCATGACCAAAGGCCTTTCGTATGCTTCATTTTAACTTAATTAAATGAAGCAAATATTTCGTTATTTATACCGAGAAAATGTAAGTACAATAAGGGAGATTAGTTCAAAAGAAATCGAAGAACAAATCAGGGGTGTTTTAAGTGAAGTGGACAACCATAAAAAGAAAACTTAAATCTTTCAAATTATTTGAATACATTTTGGGGTGAATTTTAGTTCTACAACTCCTTAACAAGAATATTTAGTGATTTTTCTATGTGAAGTCCTTTCATACATGGCGTGAAATTTGAATTTTTGTCTTTTGCGTCAACAGCATGGTTTATTACTTTTACCACATCCGAGATATCATTTTTATATAAATGCTTAAAATAAATTTTCTCAGATTTTTTATTTTTCACATTTTAATAGGAATTGTGTGAAAATAATTGGTGCGTTGTTCTGATTTACTTAATCGTGAACTCACAGAGAAAATATTACAAATAGGAACTTAAATTGTTAACAGAATGTTGCTTTAATGTAGTAGAGCCCCACGAAGAAAGAATGTTTCGAAATTCCGATTTTATACGAATGATTTAGATTAATAAGTGGTTTTTCGAATATTTGCTATATCACACGAATTCAGATGTCATCACTGTTTCCGAATGTAAACTGGGTATTTCTGCGAACCATACATTATAATGATGGGTGAATAGAATTATAACAACAAAAACTCTCATGCAAAGTATCGTAGAGTCGGCCAACGTAGAAACACACATTTAATTTATTAGATGAAAATATTTAAAGAATAGTTCTTAACAGTTTGTGTTAATTTTAAGTAATATATGTATAGTATTTTCCAGTTCATTTCACTTATTGGGAAGAGAAATTCATTGAATATTAAAAACATTTTCTGTAGATATAAATGGGGATTCAGAAAAACACATTTCTAAAAAATTGAAAATTGACTCGTGTAAAGTCGTGGAAAATTGGGGTAGTGTTGGAATGATAGTGGTTTTTTTGTTTCACTGAAACATCTTGTAAAGGTATGGCAAGTGACGTTTCTAATGATTCTGAAGAAGTATTATCATTTTCCGATCCAATTTATTGAATGTATCTCGAGCAACAAAAATGTAAAATATATTCTCGGTTGCAGAACCATGGGGTGAAATATATAGGTTTACTTTTCTACGAACGCTAGATCTCCTTAGGTGGCCCAGTGGTGGAAGAAAACTTTTTCACCCGATAAATCGCAGTGTAAACATATTGCGAGCGGTTGGCATACGACTGCCTACGATAGAATTCAGAAAGCGTTAAATTTATGTCGAATATGACTCAACAGCAAAAACAATTGTTTCGTTACGAATATGTCAAACCACCTTTTGTGATGAGTAGGCGAGAAAAAACCCACGACTGAATGCAAAGATCTATACGCCCAAGCGCTACTGGACGGACAGAGTGCATTCAAAATATTAAAAAAAATATAGCGTATGTAATAGAATGGCAATTGAATTAAACTAACTGAACGTCTCTAACGACAGAAGTCAACTGTCGTTAGAGAAGAAAATATTGACAAGGTGAAGTAATGCCACCGAGATGTTTTATGTATACTCGTATATGTGAATTATGACTTGAAGAATATAATCTATTGTCGAAGTGAATTAAGATACTCTGAAGAAGACACCAATCAGCGTCGAAACGTTGGTGTGAATGAGAAAATATATGAATATTGATTGTCTATAATATTTTGAACCGCATTCCCTTTTTGTACAATATAAGTTAATAACTTATGGCTGAGCCACGGTTTTCTTTCGTAAGCAAGCAGTTTTTGTTTTCATTTAATTAAAACGAAGGTCTGATGGTGACTGATTGTTCATTATAAGTAATAAAAGATTTTGTCATTCTTTCCTTATTTATTAATGCAAAAGACTTTCTCGGCCGCATGGCGACCGTCCTCATGCTACGCCATGCGGCCGAAAAGACCTTTTGCATTAATAAATAAGGACAGAATGACAAATTTTTTTATTACTTATAATTAAAACGAAGGGTAACCCGTATCATAATAAAACAACTACCGTGTGAAACCAGAAAGAGTTGGTTAAGAATGACGGGAGAAAAAGCGGGATTACAAAAAGTTATCTTTTAGAAATAAGATTTAGCGATAAATGGAGTAAAAAAATTGTACGAACACGTTACAAGAACATTCGTGTTCGCCGAGGTTAGGTAAATTAAAGAGCTACGTATCTAAGAAGTACAGTAAAGAAATAAAATATGGTGGAGGAAGTTATCCAAAAGACCTTCAGAAGTTCGATAGTTCCTGACAAAATGTCACGATAACATTATATTAGATAACATTTGTACGAATAAATTTTTGCGTTCTCTTTACTGGGTACTGTTGTGATTTGAAATTCAGATATCGCCGAACTCCTTTATGCTGCGAAGCAGCATGAACGCCCTAAGAGAAGATCCTAGGCAACAAATAGCTTTATTAACAGATAAATAAATAATAAAAAAATATATCTTTAAATGGATTATGAAATAATAAATATGAGAAATACGTTACTCTGGAATCAAATTGTTCTCAATTTTCTTCCAATTCAAGGCAAATTATGCTATACGTTCAATATGCAAAATATGTTGCACCGCAAGCTATTATTATTTTCTCGCGCTAGCCTAAACTTTTTTTAAATTTTTCTGAAAAATATTATGGTTTTGCAATTCAAAGTAAAGCCACTGAGGATATTTTTAATTTAATTACCAATTTAACTTTCTAACTATCAAGTAAACTTTGTTCAAAACAAAGATTTTTTGTCACTCATAAAACGCACGGAAATTTTAAACTTCAATATTATATTCTCATACACCTTCCCTCATCATGTTCTGGAAAATTTACCTCAACTTTAGCTTAATAAAATAAAAGAATTATGTTAATCTATGAAAATGTTTTTCTATGACCAAAATATATTTATATACCGGCACTAGCGATGATAGAGGTGTAAGCCATAACAAAGATAGCAGGGGGCGCTGCAGTGGCTCCGACCTTGGAGCACTACGAAGGTGGCCTTGGATGCTGCACGTCTTACGTCACTGGTCTTCCTGGCGACGCCTGGGGGCACAAGTGGTGAAGAGACATCCGGCACGCCATCTGTGTAACTGCTCTCATCGCAGACGTGTCACTTAAACCCCTGAACGACTCAGACATTGAATTCTTCTTCGTAGAGGAATGTTGTACAATGGCAAGGCAGCTTCAACAGGATACCAAAAAACGCGGAAATATGCAGTGATGTAGCTTTTTGTGAGTGTAAAGTAGCTGAGTATCCGCGACTTAACTCTCATGAATTTTGTGATTTTGCCCAGGTTTACGGTTGTACTCCTTAGGACAGGATATATCATACTGTGTCACCCCCGTCCCCCACACACAGGAATTTGACTTGACTTTGTAAAATATATAAAGGAATGCGTTCAACAAGTTAAATATTTTTTCATTTGATTTAGATATCTAAAACCCGTTTCTTGTTAACATCACCGGGATTTACATTACTTTTCATTAATAAAACGGGTAATTCTTCGGAAGATGAAACTATGGGGGGGGGGTGACAAAGTTCCCCCCCCCCCCCAAGATCACTTGCTGGATCCGCCCCCGATGTCATCAAAGCTATAATTCAGACACTGAAATCAGAAACCAAATTACTACAAGGAGCATTTCCTGTTATATTAAATTGGTATTATTGGCTTCACTTGCAAACAAAACTTACATTTCGACTTACATCCACTTCCAAGTTTCCAATCAAGCTGAAATTTTACAGATTTGAGTGATTTGTATGACAATAGATTGTTATGGTACAATTTTTGGAAAATCTATTCGTTTTATTTATGCAAAGAACAAAATATTATTTTCTCGAAGTAAAAGAAAACGTTCATACAATGGGATTTGTAATGTCTGAATAAGCATATTAAAAAAATTAAGTTTTACTATTAGTACATTACTAATAAAACAATTTTTTTAACTATATATTAATTTTAAGGATAGATAAAAAGTTTTGCATAGTTAAGTATATAATGCATAAGTTAAGTGTTGCATAACAAGGTTTCTTCCTCTATGAGGAGAGATATGTATTATATAAATTTACAACTTTCCTGGTTTATGTTAACTTTTATTGTTTCTTCCTGTCTTTGTAGCTCTGGTATCTCCGATATTTAGAACCATCGAATTGATCGAAGCATCTTAGCTATGTAGTTGGATAACACTAGTAAATCGGTGCTCAGAATGCGATATTTTTCTGTAAGATGTATCAGTCTTTGTTGTATGAAAAATTTCATCAATTTTCGGGGAAGAGTTCAGAATAAGGCTACTGCTTCATAAAAAACGGGCAAAATGTATATTAGAATCCACTAATTTCTTAAATTTGTGTAAATTTTGTTAAAATTTAGAATCTTTTCTGAGCATGTTAGCGCTGTAAGAGATACATTTCATACTGGTAACTTATTAGTAGTAATATAATATTTATACAACTTCGTATCGTTTGAAGTTTGTGAAATGCTGTAATATAACAAAAGTTACATTGTGTTTTGGATTTAAAAAAAATAATTATATTTATTTAATTCTTAGTAGTTTAATTTTGCAATAATGTGCGGGTGCGTTTATTTAATATAAGTTTAATCTTTACAATACCATCCTGGTTGCGTAAGTGATTGCGTGGCCTACGGTGGTAGGAATAGCGAATTCAAAATTCTAATTCAATGTCTGGGTTTTCTCTAAGTCCAATTTCTACGTATAATTCATAATTCCTATCACCCTTTCGTCATGACCATTTTGGTATCGTCTGGAATCAGCAAAAGCATTGATCCGTTAAAACTTGCATTTCACTCCTTTTATCACGAATATGATCAAACGTCGAGTAGCAAGCACCCGAGAATAACAGCAACGACAGGTCTGAAATATTTCCTATTGATCTATCCGTGTTTATCGTTGTGTCTTAGTAGCTTGAAGAGAACATAATTGTCAAAGGAGCAGACAAGACTCTATTCTACTGGTACTTGGGTACTGACAAGACAAGAAGTCGTATGAATTATAATGGTGATGCATTCGAATTCACCCTTCAATAGTGTCTATTAAAACTTTTTTCTCAAATTGTCTCCGAGGAAAACATATTCCATGAGCATGTAGTACAGCTTTTCTCGGAACAGCTAACGTATTTCGTAAAGTGCTGTAGAAAGGTCTATTCCGACGCTAAAGACTTTATATCGAAAAATAAAGGGAAATAATAATGATCATGTATAACTTGGCACTGACAAAAGGCATCGTTATAAGAAAGTAGAGACAGTCCACATTGTAAATGCAGGATGGAATTACGACTGGTAGAGCTACTCTAAGGGATAGGAGACATTTTATAACACATGTCATTCCCGTGCCAGCCAAACTCTACATAACCTAAGGGGTCTGTCAAAATTTTATTGCAGTGGCTGAGCATCGGTATGATAATATATTATCCGATTTATTCTCGCATAATGGTATTCGATGGATCGTGTCGATTTCGCGCATTGAAGTCTCCTTAATGCCTTCAATTACCTTCAAAAATATATGAATCATTAGAAAAAAATTATAAAGAGAAGAACAATCTAAGACACAGTGTTTAACATTTAACCTTTATTATGAATTTACTTCATATATAATTCGAATATTGCTTAGAATTTATTTTTACCAATATATTCATATACCCTTCACAAGCTATAGAAATTTTAAAAATATTTTCTTCTATTGTTTCTTGAATACTAATCATCAGGTAAATCGTCACTTTTCCCGGGGAATATGTTCTTAGCTTATTATTTATTTAATTATTCCTTGTCTCATGGCGATATTCAGGTCATGAGGTTCTCTGTTCCACCTAACCATGAACTTGTGGGAGGGAATTGAGAAGGACGATTGGCTTAGGTTATTTTGGGGAGAAACAAATTTCTATAACTTGCATCATTGCTTGTAAGCCAAGACATTTCAGTTGGTGTCAAGAAAATTGAAAACTCCAAATTTGCGATATTTCTTTATTTTGCCTTCATTGTTACTTAGTTACACGTTGGTCCATGAATCGTAATGCTTTTATCCATGAATAATAATCCTTTATTTCCCCACCCAAAGTATTACTTTTAAAACAAAATGAATACATACATGGTATATAATTAATGTAAAAAGGTTAAAAACTATCAGCTTATTACCAAGATATTGACAAAAATGAATTCAAACAAATTTTCATTGAGGGATTCGAAACTCAAATTTTGTGGTTTCTTGCAGTGCAAGCTGAGAGAAAGAGAATGAATTAGTACATGCACGATGGAAAAATATATTTGTGGTTGATAATCCTTTTAATATGTGGCTCCTACCGTTAGTAATAATCTTCTTTATTATTATTAGAACACTAATTTCCTAATCATATTTTCACTTAAACTGTACATCTGTGCTCGATTACCAAAAAACAGTAAATATGTATCTATAGAGATTATGGATTGTCTCTTTTCTTTGATTTTTACGCACTGGATGGCCTCTCGTTTCGCTTAGTCATCGAATTTCTTACGTCATCACCCTTCGAATATCTTCAGCTGTTCGATGTCCAACAGACAAGGACATCGTTGTCTTACCGGATTTTAGGAAAAATAACACAACAATTAGAAGCCTAACTACTCAGTCACGAGTCTATTATAAGATATGAAACCATTCACACAAAGAGATGATATCGATAGTGTCGCGTTTCTCCCACAGTAAATCATCGTTCCGAATGATGAACTGAAAGGGAAAAACAATTCGATTATAGCATGACTTAATCTACACTTGAATACTTTGCTTCGATACATTTACTTTTTTATAACTTGTTACTAGTAGTATTCAGCGAGCAATTATTGTATCAATGTAGATAGGAATATTGTAGAATTTTTCCCCAGATTGGCTCTAACAGTAATGATGGAATTCACAGGTATTTTGAATTCAGAAAGCGATTTAAAATGATTTCGATTCCAAAATAAATAGCTTTGAATGTTAGTACTCTTTCTGAAAGAATTGAAAATATGTATAGACTTCATTGTTTCCCATAGCCGTCAATGTCTCCTGAAGCACAATGAAAGATAAATATAGAAAAGTAAGTATCCTCTATTTATTATGTCTCCTATTGCACAAATATGAGGAAGAAAACTAATAAAACCTTGAATTACCTCTTTAAGCTCGGATTTTGGGAAAAACATAGCAAATGATAAATTAAACTTTTATTTACGTATGCTTAAAAAATATTGCCAATCCAACTGCTTCTTCAAAATTAGTGCGCCAAATGGACGGAAACACATTGAGTGACTATATTAAAAAACAAACTTTCGTGGTATTAAGGGTCCCAAAATTGTGAGGGTTTATTCATTCACCATTAAAATCTTTATCCATTACAATACCTTCTCAAAGAGTCTAATCTATTTTCTGGTCAAATCTATTTTCTGGTCATATTACAAAATCTAATTCTTTTTGTTATTTGCGACGTATTTCACAATGCAAATTATGCATTTTGTCACTTATATTAGTATGTCTCTATTTTCTAAATATTCAAAAGTTTCTCTGAGAAGAAATTTGCCTTTTTCTTGTTGTAATTTCACCATATATATCTTTCATAACAAAAACTTGAGAATGTTGCTCACTGAAGTGGAAACTTCCATTTAATTCTCTTAACATTAAGACGTAACACTTTGACATCTGCTTTCTCTCACATTAATCAAAGGCAACAGAAACACCCAAAAACCTGTTGGCTTTTCTGTTTCACGAAAGTTTGCATAGCACAACATATCAATAGTAAATGCAACCTTTAAATAGCACTATGCTACGATGATTTTTTCTGAAGTGAAAATACACCTACTTAAATTATTTTTGTATTCCTATTCTAAATTTTAGAGGTCTAAAAAACAACGATCAGATAGTTTTTTAAATACAGGAATATTCAATATTAGTTTGTCTTTAGGACCCTATCATGCGAGTAAGGCAGTATAACTAACAAGTTATCTAAATTGTTTGTGTCACATACTTAGGCATTAACTGAACTGTTTTTTAAGTGGGTATATATATTTCTAAATGGGCTAAGATGTAAGTTAATTAATAAATTATGGTTTAAATATGATAGTTACAATAAGTTAATTGAACTTTCCCTTCTTGGTCCAGCTTAAATACAAGCAAACTCATTTATTGTACTGCAATTTACTGATATATTGAAGATGTCGACCTATCTTAAATATACATGTATTCTCAATTTGTTACAACTTAACGTAGTGTGTAGGAAAACAGAACAAAATTTAAAGTACATCTATGTACGTATTTTCTTTGTTTTAGCTTTATCACTCAAACATATTACATCATTTTAATCATATTAATCTCCCTTGCGTTCCTTTTATTCCTCAAAACACACCTCTCCGTGCAAGTCAAAACAAAGCCGACACTCTGTTACACTTGCGGCCAATTTACTATCACAAGGTATAGGAAAATGTTTTGCTTATTATACGGAGGGTCTATTAACGACACTTTATTAATGGTGATAGGACAAGGCACGGAATCTGCACATCTGTTATCTTGAGAAATTAATGAAGTGCAGGAAATTAATAGTAAAAAATAGAGCGATGTCGTTTGCTGTGAGCATAACATGGAGAGAGACCAAGAAGCATTGTTGATAGTAATATTTCTGGATTAAAAATACCCATGGTTTCATTTCACTTTACTTATCAAATAAGTTATTTCGATTTATTTTCTGATACTAGATCTTACCTCTCTCTCTCCTTTTCTTCCTACCTTCCTTCAGGGCCATCACCACCGATTCATAATATATGATTGTACGACAAATTAATAACTTTCAGGTGTTCATGCAATTTTTCAGCATTACCAGAAAACAAAGAACAAGATGAAAAGATCTGGTATCGAATTCAATCCCTCGCCTTGTAACGTAGGAAAACCTAAATGACATAGTAAGAATGTGTGAGCACAAATCAGTGCTCTTGGGTTCCAGATCACAGGGATGGAACCTTCTTACAAGTGTGATTGTGTAGGAACGGAGAAATGAAATTGGTGTGATTTCATACTAATGATGGCACATGAAATTAAGTAATAATAAATTAAATGAGGGTTAAAAGATATAATTAATTTACTTTTAGCGCATAGTTAATATACATGATAATACTTGACATGGAGAAGGCATACTTAATATGCATGATTCTAATTCTCTACCTAACTTTTACCCGCTACCTTGAAAAACTATTCGAGTAATTGAGTTGTTTGATATGACTCATTGCCGGACCTTACTGTCACCTCAAGAAAACTTTGTACGTCTAAACCCTAATCGACTGCCCCAAGCACCTGTTAGACCATCTGTGTGTGTTACGAAACGTATCCTCCTCCTCTGCTCTCTGGAAGGGGTCTCAAGCCCTCCGACCCGCGAGCAGTCCACATATCATTACGCCTTCCCTCACTGCCCCTCCGGGAGGGTCACACCGCTGACGTCACACTACCAAGGTCTCTTATTAGCGGCGGGGGGTGTTGACCGCGCCCGCGAGTGCTGGTGGAGGTGTCCTTCGGAGTGCTCTACGATGCAGCCGGGCCCCTGGAAACCAGGACGTGCAAAGGGATCGCCCCCTGTCCCGTCTTCTCACAATCGCTGAAAGGTTCTATGATCTCACAATACTTATTGGGACGTTGGCGGACTCGGTGAAAAAACAGAGAAAAAAATAATGAAAATATATGCATACATACCAGAAATAAAATTTCAAGAAACAAATAGAAAATGATTTTCTTTTTCTTTTTGTATGACGGAATTTTTGACCGGCTTTGTGAATTTAAATTCCTTTTTAGAATGGATAAGAAGAAAAGATGGGAAAAATTTTTGCGTAAAAGAAATAATAAGGAACACATCTTATGGAACTAAATATTTGGAGAACAATGAATTTCTTTTTTTCTTTTCTTTCTTTCCTTTACAAAACAAATTACTGCTGTATTGATGAAGTCATTCAATATATCATCATTTGCTTATGATAAATATGAAAGTGTTTATCAGTAGAAGTAACATAATAAAGCGAAAAATAGAATCTTTTCTGATAAGGTATTACTCATTTCGTATCTACGTTCATTATTAACTATACATTCGATGTGAAGTTCAATTAACTTCCGTATAAAAACAAAAACTGTTACAAATTGGATAAATTTTGATATGATAATATTTAAAGAAAATGTATAAATAAGATACTAATAGTCATTAAGAAACTTATACTTACAAAGAACTATTTTGAAACTATTACCGAGTTCAGATCATTTATTTTAAAATATAAATAGAAAATAATATCTCTCGCAATGAAGAGAAAAGATTGTTATACGAGTAATGCACCATTTATGATAGGTGTGGCATTATTCATCTAGCTGATGCATTTTGATCCAAAAATATATAATGAATAAAAGAATTATTATCTAAAATGTAATGTTCGAAATTTTTTTATTTTTACACGAAAGGGGAAAATGTTTTAATTTAAAACAAAAATGAGTTGAAGTAAAAACGTATATATCTTCCAAATTTGAGAAATTAAGTTGGTTTTCATTTCTTTTCTTAAAAAATTTAAATGATACATTTCACTTTTATCGCAAATATTACTCGCAGTTAAATGAGAATACTTTCTTTTTTTAAGTATTTTCAAATAAGAAATGTTATTTGACTTCATTTCAGCACTGTCGCAAGTTTAACCTTGAATAATAAGAACTTTCGTTAATATATCCGTCTGAGTCAACAGCGTACGACTCATTTAGGGCAGTAGGCTTATTCGAACTCTCCCACGTTATGGAGATGAGCTACAACTCCTCTAACACGTACATTGCCTCTCCCTCCAAATATCAAGGATTCTCTGGCAGCGGTGGACCAGAGCTGGTTGCAGAACGCGATAGAGCAGAGGTGGTTCAGACTTGCTTCAGGCGACGGTTCCAATAATTGCAGGAGGATGGTACACTAGTAGAGTGTCGAAAATGGTACGTTAATTACAAGTCACGGTTACACGGGAATTGGTCATCATATACCATTTGAATAACAATAATTATGTTACCTTTGTCCTGTTTGTTTCAACGAACCAATATAGTTATTTGCGAAGAGATGAAAGAAACTGTTATTCTAAAGAAGTTTTTGTTCGAAGAGTGAGTTGAATAACGCTCATTGTCTGGGAAAATGAAGAATATATTTATGGTGAAAGATAATGATGGTGAATGATTTATGCCATGAAGAATAATCAACTCTGTAAAAGTAACGTGTGAGAGAGAGAGCACAAGCAAAAATAGTTTCTACAAAGGAGGCCCTACAATAAAAATTCTTGTTTATGATTACTAGATGCATTTACATAGTCTCTTTTGATTTTAAGAATGAAAATTTCAACAAGTTTTCACTTTGTTGGAAAGTGGGGAGATTAAGAAATTAATCATAAGTTAATGACGAAAGATAAAACAATGTAAGACATCAACCATCTGAGGTAGCATCGTCGTTGTGTATTCAGTGAGGATTTTTTTTTTCAGAAGGGGACCTCGGGGTTTCGATTCCCCGCTCGATTTGACTAGGTCAAGTTTACTTCCTCGCGATAAAATGTCATTCGTCTGACTATCTAATATTCCCATCCAACCTGATATATCCTCTTCCCAATGTCTTTAATGTGAACAGGACGTCATATAGGTGAGCAAGCCTAATTTTCTGAGTTTTATGGGATAATCGTGAATAAAGGGAATAAAAATAAAAATATCAAGGTCAAAGGGCCACGCTATTGGTTCGGAATTTCGGGAGAATGACCCTCACGGTTTCTCATCCTCTACACTATGAGGTGTGAATAGCATTAAAAATGTGATTCGGTCCATTTAATTTTTGAATTTCTAAAATTTATTTTTCTTTAAATTACATAATGTAATTCGAAATCTTGACAGCTTTCTACACAATTGTACATGGGGTAAATGTGTTCCTCTACGGGGTATGTTGTATGAAGTATGAACGTGGTACTCGCATTTCGTGCGAAGGGTGGTAGAGGAAAGAAGTACTACAAGTGGCCTCCATTATTCCGGAAGCGATAAAAAAAGCATAAAATACTTCACAGATATAAACTGCGGAACGTGTACGATCACCTCTTCCCTGAACTCACTGATTTGAACCTTGTGGTTGAGAATGTGGAAATTAGCAAAGAACAAGTCCAATGAAAAAGGGTCACTCGGACTACAAACATTACAGATCCGATGAAGAAAATATCCCTATTTTCTCTTAGGATGATACTTTTGACTATGCAGCAGCGAAATAAGTCTCGCACCCATATCACAAGGATTCGTGAGACTCCAGGTAAAGCATATTCGTCAACTCATGTGAAGTCGGTGCGAAACCTATATCACTGTTAATGGGCAGAAATTTGAACATCTGTTGTAATTTGGTGTTAACGACCTTGGAATACCTGTATCACTCTCTCAATTCCCACAATACATTAGCACTTAATAAACCTTTTTGTCTTGTGTTATAATGACACGAGGACAGTATATCTCTTCCAGGAGACATTTCCGAACACGTGTAACTTGAAGATTTTTTGTTCCAATTTATGTGCACTACTATCCCTCCAATTTTTATTACGTGGAGTTTTGGGACATACCGTATATTTAACCGTGGTGTGCATGTACACCGGGTTATGGCACGGGAGGCTCGACCTCGTATCGCAGTGTGATATAATTGCGGGGCAGCCACAGCGGCCGTTGCCACCTTGCACCCCCGCCATCGGCCCTAATACGCCGACTGACAGACCAACGGGGCCAGGGACGCAATATGTGAGCGAAGGTGCGCACAGCGCGAAGCAGAAGTTGAACGCGTAAGTGTGGGTGTAAGGGATTTGCAGCAAGGCCGAAGAATCCACAAGAGAATTGGAAATTTATGAGTTATATGTACCTTGAAATGCCAAGTGGAGATAATTGTTGTAATATGAAGAAAGTGAGAAATCTTTACGAATTGGTTTTCTTTCTCAGATGATATTAGAAACTCGACTTCTAAAACGGCTGACTTTGAAAGCTGACCCTTCCTAATGTGTAATTTGCTAAGTTGTCTTAGTTTTGCTTTCACGATTGGTGCAGCAATGTTGCTTACTCTGCATCTCTTTTCATAACTTATTTGATTTATTTCAATTTTAGGTTAACGGGGTAATTTATTTACTAAGTATTTTCTTTTTATTTAAAGTAAACTGGCAGGCTTTTGATAAATTTATTCTAATACTCATTAGATAAATGAAACTATTTTAAAAGTATATTTCAATTTGACTGAACCTTATCTTGTTCAACGTTTTGTGAGAAAATGGCGGTTTATCTTTTATGTATGGTTCAAAAGATGTGAATATCATTAATAATTATATTTATTATATAATTATATTAATTAGAATAAACTTGTGAATTCCAAGTTGTAGATACAAAAATTTTAATTTATTTTACTTCATACATATGTAACAATGAATTAATTGACGAAAGTTTTGGCCAGTGATCCGACAAAATTAGTTTCCCCAAACTCAAAATCTAAATTAAAAATAACTTAAGAAAACATTTTGCCGTCATGCTTGAGCGGTCAATGCTAAAAAACAATCTGTCAATAGTACTCTATGTGCATATATACATACATACTGTGTGTTTTCACTCAGTTGATCAGTTTCTCTCTTTTGTATCAAAGAGTAAAGTGCTTAAATGCTGTGTGTGGTCTTACGCAACCTTTTATTTTTACATTCCCTATACCGTGTTGATTTCATGTGAGATCGTTATCTCGAAACGCGAGCAAGCTCCTAAACAGTGAACTTGGTTAAAAATGAACATCGCTTACTCCACATGATCAGAATCCTTTCTTTGTTTGAGAGATAATACCTTTAAAAATTTCCAATTCCAAAAATTTGAGAATTATTGGATGTAGAACAAAGATAAATGTTTCCCGCAACCTTCCCTAATTTCACGCATACGATGAACCTAATAACATTTTTTCTTGGAGTGGAGTTTTCAATCACCGTAACTTGGATACACATTGAAAATCATCGTAACTATACTTACCTATTTTATTTATGATTCAGTAATATTTATCAATTTAATCAAACATTCATAAATATGAAAATAATTAAAATGCATAATATCTGTATAATCATTATTTTTATGATTTTTCACGTCCTTTATGACTACACAAAAAAGATGTTGTTCACTTCTCTCTCACAAGTTCATTGCACTCTTTCAATGATCGGTGAAGGAAATGATGCAACTTTGGGCCGTGATTTACATGTTCATCCTACCATGCGAGAGTGTTGAAAATTTATGGGTATTTTCACATGGATGAAATAGTGAGCCTAGAGTACAAAAATTATGGGAGGCAGATGAAGTAACGAGATAAAATGCAAGGATTTAAAAGTATTTATTTCCTACAAGAATACTTCTTCCATACACACGCACACTTTGTTACAGAAATGTAAAATGCTGCATCTCAATTCATTATTCTTTCTTTATCTCTACTAATTATTGAGAAAAGTATGTGGATTATAATTTTTATGCAAATAATCTTACTAAATGTATTTAATATTATTCTTTTAAGACAAAATAAGTTTAAAGAAATTATTTAGGAATTTCATCCCATGGAGATAAAGTAAAGTTTACGTATATTGGAATCGTATATGGACGGGATAAAACGTTATTCTTATTGATAAATAATTTTGTTAGCATTTAGGATGGATGTATACTCATTAATTGACTTTATACAGCGATTCTTGAGATTTTCATTACTATTGTCACTGGAAACTATCATTTGCAACGACCCCGTTTCTTGTGAAGGATTGTGACGTTAAAATTAGATCGTATCTTATTTTCCAATCAGATAGGGAGTATTAGATTTATCTCGTGTAAAGCAAATTTGACTATGTATTTAGCATTTGATCACTTTTTCTCTTTCGACTACAATGTAGTCGTATATGCCATCATATGCATACCGTTCTTGTTCATCAAAACGTGAAATAGTTGCGTTAAGTAAAAAAATAATTTTCTAAGCTAAGTTAAAATATTTTAAAACAAAAATATATAACTTTGGTTAATTTAAAAGTTCTAACTCTTTTTAAAATCTTGGTCTATCTAAAGCTGGTGTTGATAATACTGTTCGATGTCTGCAATGTACTGAATCGTAATACTAATAGTAAGGATTTTATTGTCGTTTGGCCTCAACAGGTAATAGACTTGGTCTATTATACAATATTATACGTGAATGATACATGTCGAAGCGAATCTACATAATACAAGTTAAAAAAGCAAACAAACAGACAAAGAAAAATACATACAACATAAATCAGGTCCGTACTTATGCCAGATTTCAAACGAAATGTTAATTTGGACAATTTTAATCACAAAAATATCTAAACACCAATAATGCAATACTGCAATTAAAATAATCATATAATCTGTGAAATGGGTGGCCAACTAACCAGTCAAACAACAGTTTTTGCTGAAAAAATACAAATAAACTAATATGAATTCAATTTTAACCGCTATAATCAACGACATTCTCTAAAATTTTGTTTTGGAAAGCAGCCTAATGCAGATCAAATGACATGAGAGTATTTATATTATTTTTTGATTTATCGTTTTGTATTCTGGTATTGATAGGCAGTGGTACAGATAGTTAACAGATAAACAGTTTAGTTGGTTGAATATTCACACTTATGAATGTTTTGTCATGAAAAAATCAATAACGCTAATTTCCGGGAAGATCCTTATATCCCAGGAACCATCTACCCTAAGATTCATCAAAACCCGTGGGATATGCTTCTGGGGAAAAATTAATTCGCACTTGTTTTAGACATAGGATAATCATAAAATTGTTAAATAGATATAAGTACTAAGCGTGAATTAGTACTTACAAAAAAATTCCTCAGAGTTTATACTCAGATTAATCAGAATTAGCTCCAGCAAGAACTTGAACCAATGGACACTCAAAAGACATTCTGTATAAAAGTATTGGTGCATCCAAGGCCACAGTTATCATTATACACACCAGGTAATCTCCAAGTGCTTTGCTTCCAAGAGCGAAAACTTTGAGGGCGTAGAATTTTAAGGGAGGGGAAACCTTTTTCAATCCGATTTTAATACGCCTTCTAATTTTGCTATCATTTTCATTACTTGAATTTTGATGAGCATAAAAAATTTAAGCTAATATTAATATAAGCAATATTAATATCAATACACTTAATAGAAAAATATAAAGGTATGGAAATTCATGACAATTTTTTTCCCTTAATATAGTAGTAAAAATACACAAATAGTTTTGATTTTTTATAAACATTGTTTCTTATAGTATTTTGAACTCTCATTTTACGAATAATGAAAGGAAGTCTCACTCGCAATTTAAAATTTATTTTATTATTACGCACTAAGGAAGTCAAATGAATTTTTTCAACACTGAAAACTAAATTAAATATACAATACTAAAAAATTGCATTTTTCTAGAAATAAGTGAACAATAAATTTAATTACGTGTACAGTACTGAAATCTAATAATTGATGAGATTTAAAGTTAATTTTATAAACCATTCTTTGGTACATTACTTAGAAGAGGAGCTTTTATCTTTCTATAGCTATATTATGACTTAACAGAGTTAAATAAAATTCAAACTTTTAAAGTTCACACGTTCAAATTAACACATTTGAAATTGGAAAAGAAAATTTATTCTGTGAGTATAATCGGAGTTGTCCTTAGTGAATGAGTGAGTGAATGAGCGAGTGTCTGACTGATTCATTAATAGACGCAAAGCTTAAACTACTTAAGTTAGAAACATGAAATTTGAACAGTAAGTTTCCCTCTTAACGTAAGCACCCACCAAAAATGTTTTTAAATTCTTTTTCGTTTTTAAATTTGAGAAGGGGATGACATTTAAAAATAATGGAAAGATCAAATATTAAAACTGATATCATAATTTTCGGTGCCGTTTTGTAGGTTAAGGACACCTCCAATGCGTCGTAAGTTCACAATCAGTAACATTAGAGATAATATACCCCTATTATCATGATATTAGTGTTGAGATCGAAGTTTTCGGGGCCGATGAAATTAGTAGTGACTTAGACGTAAAAGTCCACAGTCAGCCTGTATAAACTGCAACACCCTAGAGAAGGGGATGCCATGAAAAAATTAGCGAACGTGACACATACCAGATACGAGTCCATACTTTTCGGCGTCGCTGAGTTGATAGTAAAATCCCGATATCGTGCAAGTCGGAATTCAACCCTCCTGAAAGAATGATACCACTAGCACCCCTTGGGGGTGAAAATGGGTTTATAGATAAAAATAATTGAAAACTAATTTTGAAATATATAAAAAAAATTGTATCGGAACCATAGTTTTAGGGTTGACGAGATTTTAAAACTACCAATTCTGTGAAGATAAAGTTGACATCACATACAAGTACTGTATTCTTAGAGCTGGGGGTGTGAAGGGCGAGACGTAAAAAGTTAGAGTCGGGTCCGTGGGCTTTGTGTATTCTGAGATGAATAATCGTATTTTAAAAACGCTATGTACCCTTCAGACCACATGCACGACACCCTAGAGGCGAGGATTCGAAAGAGCATGACACGAAAAATTATCGAGAATGTCAGCTAAGAAAGGATTTTACGAAAATTCACTCCTTTAAGGTAGAGAATTGGAAAATTAGTGCTTTCTAAAAACGTTTTCTCAGTTACATCAATGAAAATAAGGGACAGAAGATACTATTTAATCTTCTAACATTGATGGTTAACATTCTCACTGGATATCAATGGTAATGTGAGGAAGAATGAAGTTACAGACATATTACAAATTCACGAGAGCAAAGCCGTGAGGACTCAAATAGTAATCTATATATTAGAAACAGGTTTCCGTGTTTCCCGAGACATCGTTTTTTAACTAATGCGAAGGGGTAGATTTGATTTCATGTTTTTATTGCTTGTGGTAACGGTTAGGTATTTTATTTTTGCTATATCCCATGAAATAATAGGGTTATGAACTCGATTTTGATATATAAATGTTTCTCAATAAAATATCGAAATACAAACTTCTTAAATTTACTTTTTTTTTTAAATATTTTACTTTTTAATGGGTGAAAAGCGATGGAATAGTTTCATACGCTGTCCTGAAGAACTGACGCATTAATAATTTTCTTTCCGCGTCATTATTGGTTTCCTTTTTTGGAGGCTTTCTTCTCTTCTTTCCTTCAGTCTTTCTCCACAATTCGTTTAGACAAATTGTAAAATATTTCAGACTCTCTGATTCTTAATATTCCCATGTCTGATTCTGGCATCGGCAACGAATACATATTTCATATGTTTGGTATGTCCTTGATATATGAGAGAAGTAGAAGTGATCCCAAAACGCTTGCCTGTACTCCCGATGTCAACTCGATTTCTTTGGAGAAGCACCCATCTGTTCTAGCTTGTGGTCGATCCAGGGGAATTATCAAAACAATTTGACAACGCTTGTACCAATTTTGTACTTCGCAATTTCTGTGAGAAGGCGATCATGTGGTAATCAATCAAATGCCTTTATAAATATTTGTGACTGTAAAAATATTTTTTATACAAACCGCTTAAAAAGAGGTTTCGGGAACGCTGCTCGATTGTTCCTTCGGAAATGAAGTTCTGCTTTGCGGTATTCACTAACAAGCCTATATCACAAAATAAAATTTTGATGTTTGAAATTGAACAAATATTCAGTTGCCCCGGGAAGTGTTGTCTTTGTTTTAAAACTATCACGCGTTAAGGATCTTGAAAAATTTCTGAAATCTTTCAGCTTGAGAAACGTTTACTCCAGGAACAAACGTCATGGACAATATGACACGTAGGGACATGCTAAAGAGATGTTTATTGCCAGCAAAGACAGTAACAGTCATTGGAATACGAACTGTGCATATGTACGAGTATTGTTAGTAAGGTCACTTTCTCCCGCACGACTTTTCCCTCTATTGTATTTCGTAAGAATATCCTCCATGCATTTATTACATCAACCATATTTACTATTTAAAAGAGTCCGTTTTTTTTAGTTATAGTACTTTATTAGAAGTTATAATTTGATTGAAATTAAATTCTATGTATTCAAAATTTTTTTTATGTATGTCCACTTTAACGATGGATTATTCACATTTTCAGTATCACCCCAGTACAGATCATTCCAGTTTTAAAATCAATACTTAGCTTAAGTCAAAACTTTCCAAAAGTCATTATATTTTTCGATATGTGCTCATTATTTAAATTACATTTCAATTTCAGCATCCTTATGTTTAAAAGGAAGAGCTGTGAGAGCTCAGAATAAGAAGAAAACTGAAGTAAATAAATGACACATTAATATAAATTCAAGGTCCTGATTTCAATAATAATATAATATGTATAATCCTAGTAGATTATAAGCCATATTTGTTTCAGTACTGTAATTCAACTTTCATTTTACTTTCACCATACAATGTTGTAATATATGTCTGCCATTATTTGTTGTTGTATATTGTGTGCTACAGATGTCACGTTGTCATGAATAAGTATTTTAATTAGTGGCTATTAACACCTGAGGATGACCTACACACACAGGTTGAAACAACATGTAGAATAAGTATGTATTGTACGTGTGTAGAATAAAAATATCGTTGATAAATTATCAGTTGATAGAACAAAATTTCCTCTTACTAAATTCAGATTACCATAACCATAGCTAGAAATGAAATCATTTGATGTCCTCGCACTCAAGAGTTGCATACGTATAATGAAGCTCCATTCTCATTTCAGTATTCATGGGTTATAATTAACTCTGAATTCAGCTTCAGTCTTGCCATACTACGAGTGGAACTCACAATAGCTTATGTTTAGTGCGATTCTATATCCATTCAATCAGCTTTTATCATTTCATTTTCTTCGGTGTGGAAATCCGTATGTTATATATCTAAATTTTACTTTACATCATTAACAATTAACATAAATGATGAATAATATTCCTCCTGTGAAATGACAGCAAATGTTCGAAGTGCACGGTGACATTTTGGTGGAGTTGAAGAATTGCTTCTATTTCGTAATTGGTACAGGTCCATCATAGCCAAAATACATAACAAGCATGCTGAAATCACTTTGAGAGGTATACTTTGTAAAAGTGTTACCAGATATTTTGCACATTAAATTTACAAGTTTTAGTCAAACGTTATACAAATTTGTATTATAATTTCTGCGTATTACGTGCATTGGTTAAAGTGACTCGTGTTCCATGCTGACTAAACTGCAATACTTGAATTAGCGCATTGCCGCATTTCCGACTTCACAACTCCCGGCTAGCCTTCAATGTTATTAACGTGTTTCGAGGAGACAGTACGCGACATCTTTCTTTACGGGACCTTTACCTGCTTCTCAGAAGAAGAAGATCTTGAGACTTTCCAAAATTTCTTTTCTACATGCTTCATCTATTGACGGCATGCGAATTTCTATTTATTTACGGATGCCTTTTTTCCTTCCATAAGTTGTGTAGTCTCTAAATTTGTTGTAAGCCATTTGTTATCCCACTAGTAGAGTCATTATTTATTGGCTCGGATTAAGAAATAGACCTCTTCGAGACACTTACTTTAAAGAACACATCAAAAACTCTTGATTGGGATTTTATTATAGAATTTTCATACATTTGTTTGTTCATTATGTCTGCATTAAACATATATTTTCATGAATTATGTGATTTGTATCTTTATAAAATTCTGATTTGGTCTCGAAATCAATATTTGAGTTTTAAAGTTAATTTATGATTTATTAATTTATTACAAGTGTCACCAAATACTAATAATGTGTTAATCAAGATAAAAAATATTTAATCTCTTTCGAATTCCATGCATTCCACCGAGTAAAACTCATCCTCAACTCAAATAATATTTCAAAGAAATTTACATCTTGATAAGAGAGAAAGCAATGCATTGCGTATAACTAATGGAGACACAGAAATGTGAGAAACGTATCCAAAGAAGTTGAAAGAGCCATACTTGAACATACTTTCGCTTTCTCTCTGTTTCAAAGAATATTTGTGGAGGTCGTTTATCGCCAGTTCGTTGGCGATCGACGTTGGTTCTGTTTAGATAGGAGGCTTCAAACAATTTGAGGGTGGGGTGTTATTATTCAATTTTCATTATTTTGTTATTATGAATGTTATGTTAGATATTTTGTAAGTCTTCCATACTGGTGACAGGCTGCATCCGGAAACTTAATTTCTAATGTCGATGGTGGTCCCTAAAGCCTCATACAACAGATTTTCATGGTTTCGTTATTGCATTGGCAGATAAATAAACTAACAGGACCCAACATAAATAAACCAGGTGCCATTTCTTTTCTTACTTTTGTTGATTTTAAATCTAATATCTTCAATTAATGTTATTTTTCTAAATGAATAAAGCCAAAATATAAAAATTAAACATTTATTGTCGTTGGTGTAATATGTACGTATAGGATATAAGTATTATTTTAAATAATTTGCCACAGTTTCATTATNATATATATATATATATATATATATATATATATATATATATTGTGACTTTATTAACTTTTAATCACTTATTTATTTACTTATAATTAACAGGGTTCGGAATACTCAATATCTCTGGGAGCCACTCACAATGAAAACACAACAATCTGGTGTTCGAGCATATGACAAAACATTTGTTACTACTGTAAAATACAATTTACCTTCTCCCGCACGACACAACTAAACATTATTAATCTTACCACAAACAGGACTTCCCCCAAAAGACACAACACCAACAGAGATCAAACATTCCCACCAAAAAGACACACTAAATTACACATTCCCACCAAAAAGACACAAATGGAAATCACTGGCTTTAACCTTGACATTTACTAATTA
>NNCF01131671.1:379508-390541 GCA_002313205.1 Laupala kohalensis | reverse complement strand
TATATATAGATATATATATATATATATATATATCCTTTCCAGGTTATGACCCTTCAAAAATCTATTTTTTCAATTTTTCCGTTTTTGAAAGCTTATATCTCTGTTCGGGGACCTAATAAAAATATTATATGTACAGAATTTAAAGATCTCCATGATTATAAACTACTGTAAAAAGTACAACTTTGAGATTTAACTGGAAGCAAAATTTTCCAAATTTTGCTAAATCTTTTCGCGTTGGTATACGTGAATAGTCAACTTTAAAACTCCGGAAACGCGACAATATACTCCTATGAAATGTAAATAATAATTTAGCAACTAAGTGTCGAATATAATAAATAACGTTGTTATAAAAAGAAGATTTATAATTGTTTATAATTTTATTTTCAAATTGCAGGTGCGCTCATACTACTCACACTTTATCAGAGGTTCTTATCCTGCAGTAGTGATATTTTGGCAGAAAACTTTCATGAAGTATTCAAAGTTACATTAATTATTTTAATGCTACTAAATAACATAAACCTCAGTCACACGCTCGGGTACACGAGGCAGAAGTATCTCTGTCAGTATATCCTTGCAATAGAACTATAAGCTCTATAGTAAATAATAATAATAAAAATATAATATAATAAATGTATATGCGTGTGAATGAACAAAAAGATTTAAATCTGACACTTTATCCCTTTTGTTAGAAAATTGCTTTCGAAAACACAAATGTATTCATTTTCAAACGTCTAATTCAAGACGCGAAATCAATTAGACTCAGGTAGCTATAGAAATTAAATATGTGTTGAAACTGTAGTCTAGAATGTGCTAAACACAATGTCAGTAGTTTTAAGGCGCGAGACCCAATCAATCATGAGATATTAAAGCTTACGTAAACTCTTACAAAGGTCAAAAGGTGCGCACCGAAGAACGAAAATGGCCGCCATTTTTAAACCAGACGGGTAATTTGTTTGAATTATGTTTTTCAACTCTCCAATAATAGTAGGAACAACATAAAAGATGAAATTTTTCTGAGGGGGTGCAGCGACACTTTTTTTTCTGGATCATTTAAAATGGATTGACTGTAAAGCAAATGCTAAAAGTTGTAACATGCGATTCTTAATACTTCTAATTATTTAGGAACGGGCAAAATTCATGAATTTTTCGTCAGTAGCTTGCTTCTTCCTGTTTTGCGAAATGACAATAGAACTGTAAATTAAGAATTTCTTACCTAGTGTGTGTTTGACCGGTAATTCGCGGTATGTTGCTGGGTATTATAATTATAAAAAAAGGATGAATTTTTTTCTAACCATGAAATATCTTGTTTGTAAAAGAAACTTTTATACATTAAATTTTAAAGAGAGTGATAGTGAATTATTAGTAATAAAGTTACTTTGTATCACGTGATATTTTCACTTTGAACAGGAAACAGTTTCCTTTCCACATTCATCTAGAAACTCTGACAAAAAAGATATTGTTATAGCTACTTCCCAGAAAGTTTTTGTTCTCTGAGAAGTTACTCATCATCAATTTTCAAATAAAAGTATCTTTTCAAAAATGTGCAATTTTGGTATCTTGATCCTAATTCTGAGATATTTCCTTCAAGCTATGTTATTTTTTCTTATATCAAGATTCTCGTTTCGGCTGTTTCAAATTTTTATTTGCGTTAAATTACACGGTTTTAATGAAGCTTTATGATAAGAGAAGGGATTCAACTGACATGGATTGTGTGTATCGATAATAATGGTCAACGTTTATCTCCAGGCACATGTGGCCCGAGGTCGCCACTCTATCATTCTATCACGGCCCATGGTTGGAATTCAATGAATTCTTGCATGCGAATGTATTTGTACTCCAAAGCTCTCGATCTGAATGTGAGTTGGTGGTGCGGGATCGTGAGACGTGCGTGTCAAAGGCCTAGGAGAGCGGTCACAGGGCGCGATACCATCAAGCAGGGCAGGGCGATGTCCTCATAGGGCAGGGATGTGAGGAATACAAAAGTGCGCGCGCGGATTCAAGGCGAGAAGACGGCAGCGGCATCGGATTGGGAACCGAAGAGAGGTTGGAGTGGGAATTCCCGGATGAAGCGCACACGAAGGATGTGAAGATGGTGGACGCGTAAAGAGTGAGAGTGGTGGTGGACACTGACTCTGGGACGAAGGCTGATGGAGGTCGTCTTGAATGCATGGCAGGGCACCGCTCGGGTCACTTCGGAATATGAACCCAGTGGCCTTTGTCGCGCTCTTCACATGGCCTCTGCCTTCCCTCTGGAACAAGTGGGAGGAGAGGGCCACAAGAAGCGGCTTGTGAATGGGGGACTTGCAGGAGAGAAGGATGAGTGTTCCAACGACTTCCAGCCCTTTTAGCTTTCGCCACTAAAACGCTGCTTGTGAAAACGCTCTTGTGTTTACTGAAAAATATCTTAGGATGAACCTATTATAGTTATCTGGAACATCTTCACAAAATCAATAATTATAATACTAGCACTCCTTTTGTGAAAGTGTTCCTCTAATGAAAAACGTACAGTCGGTGTTTGCTATTTTGGGAAATGGCATGCTGATGGAATAGTAATCACGCAATTTTCAAACCAGAACTTCCTTCCGGAAAAATAAAATGTATGGGAGATACTTATTAGTTACCTAGAAAACAATGATTCCATTCTCTTGAATTGATGGAAAACTGGTTTTGACGATTTAAGAGTAGCCAGTAAAGTACTCAATTGATTTTTTAAAAAACGGTACTAATTTTATTGGAGTGGTTTATCCCACTGAAATGCAATGAAAAAATTTCCCGTAACATACCACCTAATGAATCAGTTTTCTTCAACATTATATTTGTTTTGTGTGTATAAATGTTCCGATTAAACAGTCTTAGACGTCATTTTTATCTTCCATGTCTTAATTTGTGATGTGGCGAGGTTTACCTTTCGGCACGCTCTTCCACCAATCCACATGATTTCGACAAAGGATATGGGAAGGAGAGATGTTTGGTTGCCGCGGAATGTAAAGTTCAAAGTCGGTTCGTGTGGGTGAGAGAAACCCCAGCTGAAGGTCTCATCTAGTTCGGCCGAGCGGTGAATCGAACGCGCGCTGTTCTTCTCTGCAGTAGTTACGGAGCGAAGATGCTACCACTTCACCGCTGTCGGTTTATGTCGTTATTTTTAGAAATTAACGAATTTTTACATATGATTCTGGGATCCTTTCATGACCAGACTCGCTTTTTTTCACTTGAATATTGTGAAAATAAAGGAATTATTGCGAATGATTTTGAAACGGAAATTTAGGGGATGGTTAACACCTTTTTCACTTTATTTTCGCCTTAACCACAAATGTGTGATTCTTAACTCATCAAATCGTTGAACACTCATGTCAGGAATCTTTTTTTGAGACATTATATATTCTGCTCTCGATGATGCGTGTGCTCTTCTCATGATTTCTCCACATGTTTCTGTACGTGTGCAACGTCCTTACATAAACTGTTATCCACATTAACGTCAACTCACCGAAATTGTACTGTTCTTTTGCATTCATCACAGTAATAGTGGTGTCGAATATATTGTAAATGGTTGCTGTGTTGATAGTACCTTTGCGTAGCGATGCCTGAATACGCTGAAACCAATAATTTGCTTTTATCCGATCAGTGCATTATTTCTATCGCAATTGCATGCCGTTTGGTCATTACGTTTGAAGAGAATATTCAATGTCATCACTACCCGTAAAATTAAAAACCAGAGATATTACTCATTAAATTAATACTAGTTTCAGTGATGCATGTTGGTTAATAGATTCATTTCGCATTTTGTATTTCCGCATCGAAATTTTTATCTGGTGTTTCCCGAGCGTGAACAGTAATTATTGAAAAAATTAGTATAGTGACTCCATTGTATGTATATCAGCTTCGTAAAACTACTTGGTTTATTTAAATGTTGTCGCGCCTTTTAAATGAACAATTAGACAATAAAATAAATTTAATGGGCTGATAACATAGTAACGTATTCGTAATGTTTCTAGTCTTTATTTAAATGTGAGATAATGTGTAGTATTCATTCTTATGCTGATGTCGTTTATCGTTGAAATATCTTTGATTCAGTCACATTTTTAATGTTATTAACTATTGAGTTTGAGGGAGCTTCCGCACACGCGTTCTAAGGAAAGTTATGTGTGGCTGAATCAAATTGAAGTAAACACAAAACTACAAGGAAGAGGAAAGGAAGAAAAAATGTATCTGAACAATACGACCTGTATCTGAACAATACGAATTTGTTTAGAGAGTGAAACTCAAATGGAAAAAGAACGGGAGATACAAAGCAGATATGATCAAAGAGAGGAGCGGTAAGGAAGCAGAGGGGTGGGGGTAGAAAAAGAATCTATCCGTCGTCTAGATGAGGAGAGGTTTTGGTTAGTAGTTAGTGTGCAGGAAAAAGGTACTGATCTTCCTCCGTGTAGGAACCCTGAACGAGAATGCGGAGGTGAGTGTAATGAACGAATTTGCTAAAAGAGGTGATAGAGATCGAATGGAAAATGAACTTGAGCAAAGTGGATGAGAGCGAGCTGTGGGTCTTTCGAGGGAGGTGAAGGTGAGAATGAGTGAGTCCATGAAGGGGAGGGGTGGGGTGGAACTTCGGAAAGGAAGAGTGCAGCCGCAGCTTCAGACTGGAGTCCATTGGGCCCCGCGGCTCAGCGAGTGCGGGAGGAGTGTGGTAGCATGGGACGCAAGGCGCGGGGTACGATGCGGTAACTGGGTTACTCGCATGAATGTGATAATCCACAAGCGCGCGGCCGATGCTCAGGTACGCTGCGCATTCAGATCCAGGAAATGAAATATCCGTCCAATAGAACCGGCGAAGTCAAATGACGTAGTCAGTTTAACGGGAATGGTTATTTTAGCGAGGACGATGCCGCGAACACTATTACATTCACGTAGTCAATTTCCAAGTTGGGTTTTTGGAACTTTAAACATTGTGTAGATTGAGCCTTTGCCGGAATATTGGTTTGATGTGAGTTTGTAACGTTCTTAACGTCCCTCTGTTCTGGCAAATGAATGAAATGTGAGAGAGGGAAAATATTCCATATTGGTGGCAGTTTTGTAATTGGATTGTTACTTACGCAGTGGAACATTGTCTCATTGTTTTGGTGCGTAGTTTCTCCGTCACATTTTTAACGAGTTTATTTAACTTTGAATCCCTTTTAATTATTAGGACCAGGGAGAGTGACAAAAAGATGATTCGTTTATGAATGTATCGGCTTCTTTCTTGTTGATTCTGTTTTATATACGTATTTGTTTTGTATATGAATGATTGTACGAAATTTCGTACTTGGAATCGTCATGACAAGAGTTTTGTGAAGTAGGAGAGTAACCCGTTATGTTGGTGTGTTTAAAAGAATTTTTTTACGAATTTAGTCTTGAAAGAGAAACGTTAAAAAAATTGTTAACAGTTACCTTGCCTAACTCTATTGAGGTTATTTTATAGCATTTACATCTTTGTCTTTTTACATTTTCAGATGTTTATGCGCGAGTTTTTGTGTACATTTACCGTAATATTGTTTCTTGTGTTCGTACTTTTTTCTCCATTTTCTATTTTTGATGCATCTGACTTTGTCTTCCGAACTATATACACTTAATTTACTTAATGTACTAAAATGAATTTATTTTGGATTCTTGGTGGAAGAATAATTATTTCTCTTTTTACTGGTTTGGAAATTTCACAGGAACATTTCCCCAATGTTTTTCTATTTGCACTTCATTACGCGTTTTATTTTGCGATAACAATGCTTTTTCATTCATTTCTTCGTCATTTTATAGATTCGAAACTTCAGTCCTTTTTTCCTCAAAATAGTTTGAAAGTAAAATACATATTTTCTGTGTTTATTATGGATATTTACGTTTTGATACTGTTCTATCAATTGTCCTTAGCAATTTTCCGAAATTAAAGAATCCTTTCTTTTCCAAACTATCCCAAGCATATCCACAGTAATGTGATTTGAGCTCTACGTGCCCCATTTCACTGCTAATTTTACACGCGATTCACCTTACAATGAAAATTGTATTATTTATTTTCGAGTCTTTTGAATAAAACTCATTTTGAGCTTTTTTATCTACAGCATTTGACGGAAGACAACTGTTGTTCCTCATTCTTTCTTTCTAAATGTATGTATGTAAGTAAGTATGTTCGATTTCGAAAACTTCTGCAGGAAATGATAATTAACTGACGACACGCCTCTTTCTGAATTATCTGAAGACTGCCTTAAGTAGTGATGCTTCCAGCAGTGCGACGCTTAGGAGACAACCGTTGACTATTTTAGACGTCCAGAGATGGAGGCGAGCTCGAACACCGGAGGCAACGACATCGGAGTGTGCGGGAGGAAGCGAGTTTCATCCGCCACTTACGCTGTGGCAACCGAAGCGTGTCAGCAGTCGGCGCACAAACCGCTTCCAGTCACCCGTCGCTCGCTCGGTGCGACACACTACTGACTCCTTGCGGCGAGATCACGAAATAAACATGGCCAAGTAAACAGAGCTTCCGACCAGTACCCAGTTAGCGTAATATGGTTAATGATCAGAAAAGCAATAAGAAATTTCTACGATATAAGTAGGGCGACTTCCACGGTGAATGATAACATTTTAAACAATTTAATAATATATTGTCCAATAAAATATTTTAAATACTGCGTAAAACCAAGAGAACAATTGTGTTCTCTTCGCGTAATTTTTGGAGTGTTCAGGACACTATCCGTTTCTTAATTTTTCCTCCTATACTTATTACATTCATTGAAAATGTTGGAACTGAACCATTTAATTTGGAAAATATTTAAAATAGGTTAAAATAAATTAATTAATGAAATTAATTAAAGAAATAAAATGATTTACGAAGAAGTGAAGAGTCGCTTCGAAATCGCTTGTATTTACAGCATAATCAGTCTGACCGATTTTATCTTGAAGTATGCAGATATGCCTATTCTAGCCGCAAATGTAAAATAGTTTCTTACGTGAAAAGAATTAGGGATTGGAACTTGGCATTTGTTTAAGAGAAATGCTCTATCCACTCTTAGTCTCATACGACGTGCGTGTAACCGCCACTGATGCAGCACCTTTCTCGCTATCTCTCTCCCGCTCCTCAATAGCTTTGTCTCGGCCGCAGTTCTCCTCTTCATCTTCTCGAGTTGCTCCTATGCGCGCAAGAAGCTTCAATTTGTTAAGTAGATTAATTCCGCGCTTTGCCACAGTTCCCGAGGGCAACATATTGGTCATTTGCTTGCGAGAAGTTGCGAAGCGCGCGCCACTAATGCCTTGTTCGCAGAGACGGCATTTGCGTAACGGGAGCATCGTTGCAGCTTTGGTTTTATATTTTACTCTTTCCCCTAAACGGTCGCGACGGCGACGCTATTTTTTGTCGCTGTTAGATATGAGTATCGTCCACGCACTATTTCACGTGTTTCGCGTTCACAGAGACCATGGATTCATTAAAAAGACGTCTAAAAAGGAGCGCAACACTTTTCCTCGTGATATTCTAAAGCTATGATAATATGTTGTCTCGGATTTCTCAATATGTTCAGGTAGAAAAACTCTTCATTTTAAGTTCATACTATAAGAAAAGTATGAATTCAATCCTTGAAAATCGATCCTTAAGGAGAGTTTAAACGAGTTTCTTTTACGGCAATGTGTGAACTGAAACACCGGTCTAATTAGAGAACAAATTTTGAGTGTTTTGGAGGGAATTACTTAATGGTGTTTTTTGATCAGTGTTCCTCAAATAAGCGCACATGTGACACTAGCTGATCTCAGAGGAAAAGTGGAAATATTATGTTATGAATAATGTTTCCGAACGTTTAAATCCAATTTAAATTACTTTGTCTTTTTGCGAAAGAGAATTTGAAATGTTTTTTTCAAGTTATTTTTAGAATTTAACAATTAGTTGTACGAAATAAACGGAGACGACGCGAAGATACCTGGTATTGGGAGGAATAGAATAAATGTGTGCGCGTGTGAAGCGTATCCCATGCGATAAAGTTACATGCTCACAGAAACCTAAAATGATAATTTTTTGCAAGTTTTCATATTATGATTATTTTTCTCTTTTGCCGTATTATGCATTGCTATTCAAATTATGAACAATGATTTTAAAGCAACATTCTAGAGTACACGAGTCTGTTTCTTATCTCTTCATGGTTTTAAGCTGTTCAGAAAATGTATTTTCTATCGGTTGTAATAATAAGAGGAACTGTGATTGAGGGGAATTGCATATATATATAGGTACACACAGAAAGGTACGTTTTTGCTATATCAAGCACGGGATGTAATTGTTAACGTTCTAGAATCGAGCAGCAAATTGTGATAGTTATATTTTTTTAAATTCACAGAGTGTGTGAATTCATAGCTAATACATTCACTGTTTAATCTTCTGTCAGTAGCGTATGTGAAAGTACACCATTATACAGGATGGTAGGGGAACGGAAGCGGGCAGGAAGCTGCCTCTGAGATACAGGTTTGAAACTCTGATCGCTTACAAAACCAACAATCTGTTGCGCTGGTTTCACAAAGATGTATTGCGATCGATGGAGAGTTGAATCGCAGATTTGTATTCAGTGTGCTTCCGTTACATGCTCCAAGCGATATTAATCTGTAGTCGAAGTTGGTGATAAGCGTATTGGCACCTCTATTAGAGAACCATTTGAGAAATAGACTTTTTAGGACTCTATATTCAGATGAGTCAACTGTCCGAAGAAATACTCGATCACCTATAAAGGAGTCATCAAACAAATTGGAGTCGATGTAGGAGAAGATTTCTGCGTTTGACTGGTGATGTGGACCATTGCATTGAAGATCTAATTTCGAATTGCATATGTAACTGACGTCGAATCAAATTAGATTAAGAATCTCCTTCCAAAACATCTCCTGCAACTCAGGAACTATTCTGCTGAAGGTATCAAAGATGGATTTCAGATACTAAAAACAGAATCTCATGCAGATAGACGTCTTTGGTTGGGTTGTAATGCCCTCACTTGGCGGGGTGAGATAACTCGGGTTCGATCCTGTGCTCTGACAGCTCTGGCTTCTTATCTCTTACCCCAGAAAAATTATGGGCATTTCCTTTGAAGTATTAGCCATCCTTCAACTCAAATCTTGAATTATTTACTCAAGGAAAGTCGCTTGATGGTCTGAAACGGGTCTAAACATTAAGAATGAAACATTACATGTATAACTAATTCTTATCTACACGATTCTACTACATAATATTCATTATACTTAACTAAAACTCAGCTTCTTTTGTTGTTAGTAAGGCTATTAGTTCAGTGCTATTATCCTATTTTAATATTCGTTTCTTGTCAAGCATATTTATTTCTCCGAGTAAGGGATGTGCTAAAAACTAAATTTGCAGATATGAAAGAGAACTAAAATCTCTTATTAGAACATTAAGAGATAAACAAGCGTTATTTGTATACCATAATGTTTTTCAGTCTACCTTCATAAAATTTAAAGATAGTCTGACTGAAATGTAATTTTTAAAAACATACCGATGAGAAGTTCGTAAGATTTTTTCAAATACACTGCACTCACGCCGGTTTTAACAAATGTCTTTTTTTTTATGTACAGTGAATTACCGGAATGGTGTGCAATAAACTGTTCCTTTTCATGTTCATATAAAACTGAACGTGTAGTATGGTCTACCAAGAAATATGTATATATATTATTAATACAAATGAATGTTTCTTTTGCAGGTACGGTCTCGTTCTCTGTATGGAAGAATTTCCCGTTTGAATTTGGTGAGTGGATCATTATAGAATCATATTCGTGTATCATTGAATCGTACATTTTCCCGCTCTCATTATTATAACAATCACTTTTTGGTGAGAAGTGTATTTACGAGTGTCTTAGGTTTACAGTGCTGACATGTACAAATCTGCATGTTATGTCTGTCTTTGTTTTAGATTTCCAAAGATCAAGTATATTTTATTATTAAGGTGACTATGAGGAATGGGTGATATGCGCTCATACAGAAATGTATTTATATGAGATAAATCATGTTACTTGATGCAAGGGTGTTCTTTATTAAATGATCAGGATATTTGTGATTCAATTTTTACATGAATTGAGTAATAGCTTTCTATTTAGAGATGGCATTATATTAATTAATCAACGTATTGAAGAGTTAGCTTTGGAAAAATGAAATGGGTATTAGCTCATACAACTAGATTTGGTGATGCACGTTAGCTCTCCATTGCACAATGCGAAATATAAAATTAAAACTCATAGTCTATTGGTTGAGAGAGACAACTCATCCTGGAGGATCGTTGACTGCCTTTTGACAGCTTTCGCATATTCCGAATCCGCTCGGTTGGCTACCGCTTTAGCGTGCGACGAAGGTTTGATGTGGGTTGAAGTTATTTACGTCGTTTTGGAAACCGTTCGCTTTCTGGCACGTGGCGCATCACGGCACCCGCCCGCCCTCTTCTGCCTATCGCCGCGCTTCGCCGCCCACTGCCACCCATCGCTTCCCGTCACCATCCTCTTTAGAGTTGCATTTCAATCGCTGGCGTTTACAGCCCACCGCGTAATCGATGCAGACTATTCGCCGGATTCTGTACCGCACCAGCCACTATACAAAATTAACCGGGGCCCGCACCGCCCTGCTTTTCCGCTGTGCGAGACAACGGCCTGACACAGAAACTGCTCGTCTATTGCAATGCGCCTTCAGCATCCGCGGGCGTAAAATGGGCCAATACTAGTGCTCTTTCCAACATCCAGGACTGTACACCTAAGGAGGGATGTTTCTGGAACGTAAAACTTTTTATTTGACTTATTCGTACGTTTTATCGTGATTCATGCGACGAGTTTCACCCCATTAAGGTCCTCCATCTATACTTGGTTGGATAGGGGACATTCGTAGTAGAGATGAAATGAGCAATCAAAGAAAGAAGTTTCTTTGTGAGATATTAACTGTACATACTAATACCTAATGATATTATTGTAATTCACTCATTATAAGTTATATAACATTAAAATGGTAGAAAAATTTACATTATATATATAATTTACATTAATTATATATATAT
>NNCF01131671.1:286289-379494 GCA_002313205.1 Laupala kohalensis | reverse complement strand
TATATATATTAGTGTTCTGTATATTTAAAAATACATCCTACGTTGGTAGACTAGTAAGATGTTTCTTAATTTCAATTTTCTTACGTTTCGTCTAATGGTTTTAGACTTCGTCTGATACCTTATCAATAATATAAAAACGTTTACCTGGATACATAGCATTCTGTTGAAAAAATTTGTCAACATTTAGTGAACGTAATATAACATAACATACATACATTTTTAACAATTGTATGATTTCAATTTACGAACAAAAAATGATAGAGCACAAGATTCCAAAAATACCTTGTAAAATTTCGATAACTCCCATGCCAGATTATGCTGTTACAAGTAATTTTTAAGTTAATTATTTCTCAGAAAAACCGTTTCATGTACTTTTTCTCCTTATCTAAAGTTGGAGTATTATATCTGTCCATAGTATGCTATTATCCCAACAATGTGAGAGCATTACATTTGTGTTCTCGTTTCTAATATTAACTTTGTGCTCTGTAAATATGCATACCTCAAGTTAGTTTATTCTGTCCTACAAATGATGATTACAGTCTTAACATTTCTTTTTGAATACTACATTAGTTTCAGACATTTTGTCTCTCTTATATTTTCCTTTTGTCGTTAGAAAATTTAATTTATTACAGAATAATTTAAGATTTTCTGAATTAAAATCTCTGGAAAATAAACATAGAAAACACGTAGACAATATGTGGATGCTTATACCACTAGCCAGATAAAAACGCAGGTAAGACACTGCAGATTAAGTTATAATATTGATTGGTGGTGTAGCCGGATCAAAAAAAATTATATTATTACTTCTTTAATGTTTTCCCTACATCTGCATAGTTGTGGATAAGAAGAAAGAATTCGAGGGTATTGGGGGTAGCGTTGCAAATCCTTGAAGGGACATGTTATCGTATCTCAAAACTCATATAAGTGATGATTTCCATTGGTGATTATTTTTTTACTCAGCATATAGCAATATGTAATACTATGCATATGTTGTAAGTAAATAAAATTTAATTCAAGCAAATTTGTAAAATATTCGTAAAACGACTTGAGATAGCACCGGCGAAATACACCAGTTCCCTAGGAATAATTGAAGAACTCAAAGCAAAATTGCTTACATATTCAATACTACGAAATTCTGCAAAAAAGGTTTTGTGCATATTTATGAGATGTTAAAAGATTTTGTTGTCCTCTCACAGACCACTTGCATTGCAATGCAAAATAACAAGAAATATAGACCTAGCAAGTATATCTTCACTGCTAATACGTGAAAAAAGTGCGAGAATCATCAGGTTCATCTCCTCTATGTATCGTAGAAATTATATATAATATTTCATAATTGGTTAAAAATGTATTTTTTTTCTACAAATTTGGAAGCAAATATTTTTAATAAATATTTGTGTTAAAGATAATCAACTTAGTTTTGTCTCAAGTATACATTTATGTTCAAAGAACTTATACAAAATATTTTAAATTTGTCATTCGGTTCGAGTACAATTGTGCGTTTTCATAAGAATTATATCATTTATTAATCTCGTGTAGCATTCAAAATAGTTAATTTTATGTATGAATGTAGTAGGAAACAATAAAGTTACTGGAGTAATGGTATTGGTAGATTACTCTAAAAGTAATTATTATGCTTATGCCATCACGGTCAAACAAGTGTAAATGTATATAATTGCTGTGATACGTACGAGGCTTACAAACGCAGTAATTACCATTCAATAATTCATACATTTAAGCAATAAAGAAACCTACGGGAAAATGAAAAAAGTTGTTAAATCATTTTCAAACCTTAATCTTGATCAAGATAAGTCACACGCTAATTTTGTGGGCGTGTCCTTATATTTCCTTCTGTCAAAATGATGCGAGATTAAGAAGTCCTGCTTCGAATCTGCAATGAAAAGAATATCATGGGTAGCATCATTTTCATACGGACGTCGAATACCAATGACGTTTCTGTACTTTACTTGCGCGCGTGCTGAACCTGTACACTTACAGTTTCTGATTATATGTGCAAAGAATCGACAAATGGATATTGCTTTTTCTTGTTGTAATGCTGAATAGCAATCCACAAATTCCTTTGAATCCACCAGTTTTGTACGCCAATAGTAATTTACACGTTTTCTTGTAAATTTTCAAAGAATGCTCTGCGAGTGCTGTATGTAACTGCCGGAACATCTCCGAGAAAGCGCAATGTAACATATACCGTGGGTAATGTTTGGTAAAAATTGGGAATTAATTGTCAATATAGAATCAAGGCGAATTGTGCAGTTTTGTAACACAGGTATTGGGACGGATATTGAAAAGTAATTAGGAAGGTGAATGATTTATGCAACAAAAGTGTTAAACACGAGATGTTAAAACACAAGGTATTATCTATTTCTCTTGCTCCGAATGAAATTGCCTTTACTAGGATCACTATCGTTAACAAGGTCCTTAGCATTGTCTTATTTCAGAACTTTGTGTCTTTTTTTCGTCATAAAAGCATATGTTACACATTACGTGACAAGATTTGGGCCACTTGTTGAGGAGCAGAAAGTTTGACGAAAGGAAATATAAGGACACACCCGCGAAATCAACATGTGACGTACCTTGATAGAGATGAAGGTTTTAAAAATGATTTCAAATTACAGGAAGTCGGTCAGATTCCGCTACTAATACGGAGGGTTGTGCTCCGAAATGACTCCGTCGTTGTTAAATTTAGCACTGTACTCCTGGATGCCAAGGATTTTGTGGTTTCTGTGTGGAGATTGTGCGTGTGAAGATTTACCGGTTTGTCCTTGTGGTGGCGGAACGGCTTTACACCTGTGATCGTTAGTGAATCCCTAGAAATACCTCCGTTGCTTTGCTACCTCAGATCTTTCAGGAAGTTCTTCCATTGGAAAATTCAATATTTCCTTCTTGATGATCATACTATACTGATGAATCCAAGTTGAAATAAATAAAAAGTATTCATTGAAAGAAATATTATTGCTCGTGAAATGTGGGTTTGGTTTGTAGGGATTCCTAGAAACTATATAACTAACACTTTCATTTACTTTTGGTTAACATGCTACATTATATTTTTATTATGAAATTTATAAATTTGGTAAGTCTATTTTAATTAATATGATTTCAAATTTTTATTTACTTGAATAATAAAGNTACTTCAATAATAAAGCAATTTTTACGCGAGTATTATTCTTTGCGAGAAAATACCGCATAGAGTGTGAAAATCATTTTTCCTTGGATTCAAATATCATATTACCTTGTCTCTAATACATTGTAATATGATATTTGAATCCAAGGAAAAATGATTTTCACACTCTATGCGGTATTTTCTCGCAAAGAATAATACTCGCGTAAAAATTGCTTTATTATTGAAGTAAATAAAAATTTACTTTCAGAGTATTAGCAGACAATGAACTTAAATTAAATATTTGTTTTTATTCTCCAATAAAAATTGAAAACCTCTTGGCAATTATCTTGAGGTGAAAAAACAATATTGCTCGAAGGTTGAAGTGTCCGCGAACAAAAAGCCAGTGGAGCTTTCAAGATGGATTCGAGTGGAGGATTGCGGAGGGCGCGCAGGGAAGCACGCCGCTACTCATTGTCAGCTCTGGAGATGCAGCAATTTTTCGTGCTGCGAACACAGAGTCACCCAGCAATTAGTCTTCCCTCGCTTTCCTCGGGGTCCAACTCACGCGTTCCTTTCAGCACTGCCACGAGTGCAAATCGTAAGCGACTCAGCAGAGCAGTTTTTGCTTTCGGAGGCAACTGACAATATCGCTGCCTGTGGCAACAAAGTAAAATCCTATTCTGTGGCAGCAGTTTCGTCATGATTGATTTTTTGTTGGTGTGAATTTATATATTTAAATCTCTTACGGATATATTTAAATCTATTAATGGGTCAGCTTTGACTGAATTGATACGATTTAATTTATATTGATACAAAAATATTTAAGATGATTTTCCCGTAATTTGAAATTGAATATTAATTTCCCCCTCAGCTGTTATTATGCCTTGCAAATTAACGAGAAAAATTATTGCGCTTTTTACATTTTTAATAGAAGTCGAGTACTAAGTGTAATTATGGTAAATTCATTTGTCTGGGCTTAATACGTTTAACAAGATCGTATCGGAATCCGACCAATAAATTGGTATTGTTCATCGGATAAGTGTCGTACCATGCTTTTATGTATTGCGAGTTAACTTTGAAACTTCGATGGCAAATTGTCTAGATATCTCGACAGTGCAGATTATACGTTGAATATAATGTGATTTCCAACAAAAATAAAATATATTCACTTGATGCAGATGCCTGACGTCAAATCGTGAATTTTACAAACTGGCGTTCCATTCATTTCTGACGAAAGAATGACGTATGCATCGACAGTAATTTTTGGAATGTAAAGGTCCAATATTTTAAAAGAACGGATGTATAATTTTTTTTGTAGTTGTTAAAAAGATTTCCCTTATATTTTACAAAATGTGTTCAATTAAAAAAGGAATAGAATGTGCAGATTTTGATAAAATTACTGAATTATCCTTATTGTCGAATTCCCCAAGATCAATAAAAATAAGTTGAACAGTATTTGTATTCTTCTGGAAGGTTTGGAATTCTAAAAAATGATACAAACTCCATACATGTGTATTGTATTTAGTTAGCGTATGCAACATATTCTTTATCGTAAACTATTATTCTGATATTGACTTGATTTGTGTTTTTAATTTCCATATCTTTCCTTTATTACGTTTCTGTAACATTGTGTTCTTTACTGAAAGATAGCGGAGAAAATTTGCGTTATGTTAGTTCTTCGAATACTCCTTACCGTTTTAGTTCTTACAGATCATCACACGTTGCGAGAAAAACTTTTCCTAGCAATCACCCACTTTGCGACTCCGACCACGATTTCTCCATCTCCAATCGGAACACATGCAACATACATATATACCAGGGCCTCAGCAGTAAGGGCTATCTCATTACTTTGAAGTCAGCGTTTGCTGCTTGGTCGCAGATTCTGGTGGTGGGAGAACAGTGTCGTGACGTAGGAGCACGGACAGTTCCAGCACCGTGCTACGAAGAAAACCTGCGATTGATTGTCATCGTACTTACAAAGCTGAATGAAAACTGAATAGGTCTGTGTAGGCAAACTATTTATTAATATAAATGAAGAGCATTAGATGCGGTTCGCGCTGATAGTAAATTTTACGCCCTAATTGGCTGCAAAATTAGTTAAAAGACTTAACGAAGTACTTAAACTAATTATCGTATCTGGACACTTCGAACTTTGAAGACTTATAAGAAATTTATATGAACAAACATGGGTTGCAAAATATGACAAAATAATGTAAAAACCTTTAGCTTTGCAATAAAGCAAAATCAATACACAATCAATTCAAATAATTATAGAGTAAATTAATTCATTGTTGGGAGGCGCACATGAGAAATTCGGCCACTGGTGAATAAGCTCTCTGATCCTTGCAAAAGGGAAATAAAGCTCGCATTTCAGTTGGCAGGGGATGAAGAATTGAAAGGAAAGCGAGGAATGTGACATCATGGGCAGAGCAAGGAGCACTTTCGTACTTGCCAGATATGTCGCATTCAGGTAATACTTTTTTAAATGCATAACGAGTCGGTTGGATCCTTCATAATTTGGTTAATCTAGATAAACTTAATAATTGGTATTTTTCATTTCTTTGTGTTTTAACTTAGCACTAATTTTAATATTACTTAAACTATTGATAGAACTTGGTCATAAAATTTTTACAAAGTAATTATTTTTATACACCCTTAAATTATTTTTAAATAGGAGCAACTCGTTGAATTTCTATCAATGGGTTAATGTGTTCTCTCAATACTTCATTAAACAATTTTCCCCCATCATAAACAATTNTTTCTTGTGAATATATATATATATATATATATATATATATATATATATATATATATATATATATATACATACTTATTTATTTCGTTTCAGGGTAAGGAAGAAAGACCCAATCCTAGGTTTTTGACAAAAAATGTTGTCCCCCCCCTTCGGAAACTCGAGGACTACCATTCTTTCATATGGAGTGGAATAGAAGGATTTAAATTAGTGTTTAAATCGCTTCATGGAGAGAAAAATAATTATAGTAAACAGAGAGGAGTTATAAAGGAATGAAGAATAGACTTGCTAATAAATTCCCTAATGTTTACTCCGAAGCTATTTATATTTATGCCAGAACTAGAACCTTTCTCAGAATAAGATACATAAATAAAAATGTATTCGAAAAGAAATTAAGAAGGTTAAAAAATGGATTAAAAACTATTAGTTGTAGACTACTTTTGTATTTTTTCATGTTTTTTTCTTGAAAAGAATGTCTCATGTGATTCCAATCAAGTATTAATACCCCAAGAAAAGTATTCCATAAGTTAAATTATATTCTAACCATTTGTCTCGCTAGCGCAAGTTTTCTTTCGATATGATCCAGCTGATAGAATATTACTTAATCTGTAATTCAACTCTCATTTGCAGAAAAAAGAGATAGGGAAGACCTTTTAGTTCAATAAATAATTTAGTTCATTAATTGAATCTACCACTTAAAAGAAATATGGCTGGCCAAAAAATAAGAATAATCCCTACCATTAATCTTTTCATGTCACAAATTAATGAAATGAGAACTTCTTTAATCATGTTACGTCGAATGAAAATGGGAGACGGGACCGANGGACCTTGAGCTTTACGCGCTCATGCGCCTACCGACTGCGCCATCCCGTTCGCCTCTCGGGCCCGTCTACCATTCTCATTCAACTTGTGAAACCCAAAGACCTCTGAGGTGGTCTCGAGACGGGCCTGAGAGGCGAAGGGGATGGCGCAGTCGGTAGGCGCATGAGCGCGCCAAGCTCAAGGTCCCGGGTTCGAATCCCGGTCCCGTCTCCCATTTTCATTCGACGTAACATGATTAATCTGTTACCTGGCGGTTAGGTTCACCGCAATCTACGAGATTTCTATGAGAACTTCTTGTTTTGTAGTATTTTTTAAAATTATTAGTAGATAGATCGGAATAAAGAAACATTTCCGCAACAATTCTCAAACACTTTCTGAATAGTACAGTTATTTATATAATGTTATGACTATTTGAAGTGGCTTAAATAAGTAATAATGGAATCGCCGTCCGCGGGCAATCATTATATTGTACGATGCAAATTCTGCCAAGGTACGTTCTGTGACGTCACACCACGAGAGGCTTTGGTCCGACTTAGGGAGCATCATGAGACAGCCCTTGGCCCTGCATATATACACACATTTCATGTTCATAGAGCTTGTCGCGTGCCAGAATAATCACCTTGACCTCTTCGCTAACCAAACAACGGTTCTTTGTTGGGGTGGGGGATGAAGTGTGGAAAGGGGAACGATGTCTTTACTGGTCCACTTTGCCTTCAAGACTTGAACCTTTGGCCTCCGTTATGTTCCCAGCTTCAATCCTCTTTCTCTCATCGAATCCGCCACTACTACTAGCATCGCCCTTTTCCTCAAAAAGTTGCGTGCGAGCGCGCGCACAGCATGTTGAAAAGGTTTCGCGAGTTTCGGCGGGGGAGGCGACGATGGACGCGGTGCGCTTTGGGCCCGACACGTGCCTGCGCGTGCCACTCTTCTGCCTCACCTCACGTATTCCCAAGTCTCCCGCCGCTTCCCGCCTCACCCTGCACAACCCACTGTCTTGTGCCCCGCCCCTGCGCCTTGCAACTGAAGCCCGCTCGACACCGAAGCCTTGCAGATCCGTCTTGGGGAACGGAATCCACCGAGTTAGAGATCGGTCAGTTCAAATATGCTGAACGACGTAAATTACTCTACGATGCCCTATAATTCTTCATGAACGTCCGTTTCTTGCATTTTAATCCACCGTAGAGAAATCTATTCAATTACACGAATCGTGCATTCTTCTATCAATTGAGGTGTAGTTGTTTTTGACTTAAGAATAAAATAGAATAGTAATATTTAAAAAGTGCAGATACTCGACTGAAAGAAAAAAACCCGCTCTTCCGTCTAACCACATGGTTTTGGTGAAAGAATTGGGGTGAAGAGATGTTTCGTTTTCAGGGAATATGAGGTACTGCACCGCCATTTTGTTCGAAGATTAGGTGAGGGAAACCCCAGCTGAAGCAGGGTATCGAACTCGCTCTCTCCCGCTCAGCAGCGAGTACTCTATAGTTAATGCTGTTCTTCGGGGAAGGGTAAAATGACTTCAAAACTCGATAGTTCGAAAGCAGATTAACTGAGTCTCTGAGTCATGACAACTCATTCTCAAAGCTCAACTGAAATTAGGGATTAGATAAATTAAGCTTGTGAGGTGATTATGTTGAAGTTTCTTCGAATACACCATAAAGAGCGCACTTATCAGCAACAAAAACCATGAATTACAATTTTGATGTTAACTTTATAATTTTTTTGAAACAACATTAATGTGAATATTTTTACAATAAGTTTTAACGTCTTTTCATGTAATTTTCTTTTTTAATTTATGTGTGTGAAATGTCCGATAATTTTTATATGAATGGGTTTTAACTTCGAACATGCGAATTTCAGTTTGAACTTCTTGAAGAACCTTATAAATGTGTAGTATTGCGATCAATAGAATGTACATGACCGCTTTTATATTAGTCGATATAATTGTTTGTAATGAAAGTCATTCAGAACTATGTGTCGAGGAAAGCCGTTACGAAGCTGAAAATGAATCCTTTTGGGTGAAAATATTTGTACATATTAATCCATTAATGAATGTTGTGAAAGTGACTTCATAAAGTTGAAATGTTCCCAATTCTAGTATTTTCTTAGGATGATGGAATATATAATATTAACGAAAATAGCGTGTGTCGTATTCATCAAAGGAAATGTACGTAACCTAGCAGGAATAAAGGGCTCCTTGATTGAAAGACCTAAGATCCAAAAATACTTCGTATTTTGTGGTATGCTCAAGAATACGATTAATATTCCATCAGCCATTAACGAAATTTTGATGTCAGTCTAAAAATTACTATGAATTATCCGTTCCAATTCTTTGCTCTTGTTTACCCTGCGATTTTGTAAACCTTTTTTGTAAACCTCTTCATCTTTTAAAGATGGAGAAAAGCTGTAAGTGACAAAGACGTGATTTGTTTTAAATACCGGGAAAAAGCAACAAGGAATGGGGTATGGACGTAAAACTTAAGTTAAACATTTATTTAAATAAATCTTTAGCACTCGGCGAATACTTAACCAGAATTACAGAGATTGTGTAGAGGGTATGATTCGTGTAATGTTTACGGCAAATCCGTAATTGATTCGTTGATGTGTGAATTTTTTAACTCACTGTTTTTTTGCTTCTAAACGTCAATATAGAGTTGTGAATACATTTAATTCACTCTGTTTTTGAGTTATTTATTTTATATAACTGATTAAGAATTTTCTGTTAATATCATGATATATCGTGTATTGTTAGTCTCCAAAGGAAAATGTCTTCTGTTCCGATCCCAATTTCCTTGTACAAATACTTTGCTTGACGATAATAAGTCGCCGAGATCAATCGAACTTGTGATACACCCCGCGGGACAAGGATTTGATTTAACACGTGTGTGTATGAAAATCGCTCAGTTGATCATATAGTACTTTGTTCATAATATTACCTTCGTGTAAAAATACTGAAACAAAGATGTACTTTTCCCTTGTAACCGAAAGACAGTTCATGACAGAGTAGACACGACGTATATAATGCGAAATCGTCTTCTGTATTGCAATAAATATGTTCTTTAAGAGGTTTTTGTTCCATGAGTTTTATTCATCACTATCACTGAGACGTTAGTACAGTCATTAACTCTTATTTTGATCAGTAATTATTAAATTTTTGATGCGGCAGCATATTGTAAAACTACTGTGCGTGTTGGTTGAGTGGGAGACACGTCGTAGTCTTTGTTGACCAATCTTGAACAAAATGAACTAAAAGCATTAAAACTTTATAAAAAACCAGACCTTCAAATGAATTAAATCTTCTTTTGTTTTGAGACTCGAATAAGTGATGAAAGACAGGAATCAATGTGCAGTGTTCAATTCCTGTTATAAAAATATATTATTTATACTGAACATCCTCGCTAGGATAGAACCTCTTGTGTTTTCCCCTTTAATGCATGCATGCACCGAATGAAAGACTTCAAGAAAAATCAAGCTGGAAACCTTGCTCTAAGGCGATGATATTTGGCTGTAGTCCTGAAGTGAGTGTTTGAGGATCCGGAGAAGAAGACTCCTAGCGAGTTATTGTCAGGAACAAATTCTTTTCGTGCCCGAACCTGACCCCAAGTTTCTACTCTCTTCAGATGTAATATCTCATATCGATTACAGCTTGACGCCCTATCGATAATCCAACTTAACTGAAAAAGGGGACTCTGGCTTTTGGTCCCTGGAACTTCGACTTTCTCTCTCGTGTCGATGACTTCAGAGGATGTTGACATTTTTTCTCCTAGTTTCAAGAGAATTCGTTCAGCATAGTGTGAGCAGTATCCACCTCATACTGGTTTTCATTTTAATTATTTCCGTTATCATTTTTCTAAAGTCTGATATTTCAAACCCGAAACCCTACTTATTGTTATCAATATTATTGTATCATTTTATATTATTTTCACGACTTATTTCTTTGCCATCCCTGGCAAGGGATACTTCATTCTTTTAAGCTCCGGAAGTTTAGTTCACGACCCCCAACGCAATTTTTTTGTTAAAGTGTATTTGTTGCGTTATTCTCATTTTCTATTCCAAAGTTGCGACCCAAAACTTCAATCCCAAGCCTCTAAAGAAGTTGGTATGCTTTCGCCTGAGCGAGCGCATCTTACATTATGTCCGCGCCACGCCGCGTCGCAATCTAACTCATCCCCTCTCGTCCTCCGCTCCGCTTCGCCTCGTCGCGTCTTCCTTGCTCTCGTCTCCTCTCTGACAGGCACCTCCCACTGTCTGGCGGCAGTTCATCGCTCACTTTCTCTAATAAACTTAGAGGCGCCGGAGAGATTTAGAACTTAAGGCTTTCATTGGATTTTGAAAATTCCCCATTTAGATCACGAGTTCAAAACTCCGCGTTGGTCGCCTTCAGCACTAATACGCGCCGGCAGCAGCGCGCTCGCGGCGCAGGGGAGGGACGAGATGATGAGATGTGCGGCGGACGATAACCATGGTTGCGCTGGCCGCGGAGCTGGATCATAGTAATTAATTAGTCGCGTAGCCGGCGCGGGTGCAGGAGCATCAGCAGCCGGCACGTTGCGCACATCCATGCTCGCGGCCTCCGGCGCCGCTGTCGTCCCGCGCGTTATGTTTCTCCTTTCCCGCCGTCCACGCTCATCACGCTTCCGCTTACCCATCCCCCTCGTTACCTCTCTCGTTTCAGCGTTGCTCTTCTTCTCCTCCTCCCCTTTCGCGCTTCGTTGCTTACCCTGAACTCTCTCCAGATTCCCCCTTCCTCACCGTTGTGTAGTCGTCCCTCTACCAGTACTTTTCTCCGACTTTCCTTATCCTTCCCCATTTCTTACCACTTCCTTTCGCAATCTTCTATGTTCTCATTCCTCATATTTCCCCCCAGCCCCTCGTGTTCTCCCCCAATTTCCGCGCATCTCCGCTCGTTCCGGAACCCGCGTCTCGACGCTCACCCGCGCCGAAATCTTCAAGTCGCATTTTCTTCGAGGTTTGCGGGCGCGTTGCGTCGGTGGCAGGGATGAGAGCTGGTGCTGCCGAAGGGAGATCGTCTTGAAGATGAGCGGAGGAGCAACGTCGTCGTCACGCGTTTCCGGTGGCTACGGCGCCGAACGAGAAGGGTCGTTCGGCGGTTCAGCGGTTGCAACGACCACGCTTCCGGTGCGGTCGTAGCGCGTACCTGCTGTTGAATGGAGACACAGGACGTTGGCGCGCCGCCCTTGGGGGTGAAGGAAGCCCGCGACGTGAGCGTTCATGGAAGCGCACTACGCTAATGACACAGTGAGGTGGCGCTGCTGCTTCCACGAAGTACGGTTCCCGATGATTGCTTTCGCTATTCTGTATTTAATGCATTTGTGTGTTACGTTTATTTAGATTTCTTTTCGTCTTACAACTACCATGACAGCAAGGATGGTGAGCTCGTAAACATTTTAAATTCGGTAATTCCATTGAAGAATGCAAGAATACGTCACGCTTGGTTTTAGTGCCTAGGTTCTCTCCGAAGTGTCTCGATTTTCCTTTATTAAATTCTTTTAGGTTATACTATAATCTATCCAAGCATTCCATTTGTGCCATTCATTATTCACACAATTTAACATCTCAGGATGAATAATGATTTAACACCCTTTGAAATATAGTAAAAATAAATTGTGGGAGTATTTTCTGCGGGTTCGGTATAAATTGATGCATCGAAAAGGTACACACTTAAACACAGAGAGAAGATAAAAAAGAAGAAAAACATTGAGGTCGTGTGGTCGAAACCAGCATACTGTACTTGCACGGGGCAATCTGTGTGTGGCTTGAATTCCTTGCGAAAGCGATCCAGGAGTAGAGGAGTGGGAGTGGAGAGAAATTCCAACGCAGTGTCCAACCATTGTTCGGACAGCGAGGTGCATCCGGCCGCCTCGCGGAACCCGTTCCAGCGGCGAGTGCGTTGATGGGCAACATCGACGTTTCAGTCCAGGGTGTCGCAATGGCTGCGTGACGCCGCTGATCGAAGTAGTGACATGCTTATATACTGACTGGAATTCATCGATTACAGAAGATGGTTTATGTGACATAATGATTAAAAATTATTGCGTTATTCCTTTCGAATTAATAATAACCTAATTTATATTATTCTCATTTAATTATAAATACGTTGCCGATGCGAATAGTAAAATATCCGTGGCGAGAGAAATAACTAGTTCTTGAGAGACTTCATTCGAGCCAATTGAGACAAATCAATTACAAAGCGTTATCTGTCAAGCAATTAATACATCTTCATTTTTATATGACAATTTATGCCCATTCTTCAATTTTAAGTTGTAAATCTCAACCCAACAATATTTTCACATTTTTTCTTTCTTGTTTTAGTCTATCATCGTCACGATTTATATTTTGTGTACTCCATTCATACTCTGATTTATTGATTGGATGAGTAGTCTTGAATTTTGATCAATAAAAGATTTAGATTGCCAGTGTTTCTACATACATTAATTATTCCGGGTTATAAAGTAGACCCTACATATTTATAGCATAATTCATTTTATAAAACCTTGATTAACTTAACAAAATCTGAAGAACGCTTATTAAATGTCGGAAACTCTTGTTTTCTACTTAGAGAGATCCAATTAGTCAAGAATTTCCATTACTCATTTATTGAATTATTCCATGTAAATACGAATAGTTTAAAAAAAATTGTTTTATAACTGAGTTATCCTGTGTATACAAATCCTGGAATTTTAACTTCTTGATTTTCGAAACCTCAGAAATATAATTTCACTGAAAAATTGTTTGAATACGGCACCCCCTATTTTGCCATATCAAACTCAGAGAACAATTTGTTTTTCTAAAAAAAAAATTAACGGAATTTTTACAAAATGGAGATTATAGAAAATAGCAAAAATTGGTAATTCTATGTAAGATTCGATTTTCAAACCTAATGAATTAGTTAATAAAACTGGTTCTGCATCATCTTACCTTAAACTATTAATAATAGTATTCTGAGTAAAATCAGATTACTTTATATTATGAACTTTATATATATATATATATATATATATATATATATATATATATATATATATGAACTTTATTTGAATTATTTTCATAGTTAAGTCAGACCTTCTTGCAGAAATATACTTCCGCAACCTAAATTGGTTTTGGTGGTGCGATTGTAAAAACCGGAAGAAAATTATAGTTGTTCTTTCTATAGTATGTGGGATATTCTTCGTGATAATGATTTGCTGAGTTTGAAATTGTTACTTTTTTTAAAGAACTTTTGCATGATGTGTACTCATGAAATAAGAATTTAAATCGCTCGCTCTTTTAATTTCATGAAAGCTCATGGTTGCTAGTGAACAATTATTACATCATGGTTGTAGCCAACTTTGATAAAGATGGCGAAAATTATCGCAAGCTACTGAAAATCAAAAGAATGAATAAGTGTCGAATTAGAGAGTAAATTCGAAGAATTAAATTATTTGAACACAGGAAAGTGAGTTTTTGAAATCTCTACTAATCGCGTCCTATAGCGCCGTAAAATTACTATTCTTTTATATTCGAAAATTGCAATGGGTTTGAATAAATATAATGTTTATTATATTTATTCATGATTTTTCACAATTTCATTGTGAACTTGATATTTTGTGTACATTGTAGTAACTTATGACTGGAATCCGAGAAGTAAATGTGCTGATATAGAGTAATACATAATTTTAAGATGAGAATAACGACAAAAATTACTCAACGTGCTTGGTTTCGTGCCATAATATTGTCTCATAAAACATTGCATTTATAGGAACAATTTTGGATCTCCTTGTCTCAATTATTCAAGTTTATTTTATTTCCTGAGCTGAAGTAGTTGAGAACCCTATCAGATGGGCCTTCATTTGCTCCCAAAAGTGGACCTTTCATCCTTATTCCCATCTAATGGCGGGATGAAAGTAAGAGTGTCATCGCGGACTCCAGTGCGCGCATTCTATCTCTTGTTCCTCCGTCAGCTCCGTTCGCGTTTTCTCGCTCTCGGATATTGACAGAGACAAGGTGCGAGCCGGTTAATGAGGTGCGAGAAGAGCTTTAATTGTCTGCGCTATCCCTTGATATAAGAGAACGGCATCGCCAACGGCAAATCATCCGAGCGGCTGGCGCAACAAAGAGAAGCTCTCTGTTTCATTCTTTTCTCCCTTTAAGGAATAATGTTTCTATAGCTTAAATAAATACTGTATCAGTTTTCACGTGCGAAGGAACTTCATCAGTTTGATTTAAAATCTACTTTACATTCAACACATTTTAGTGGAAGCTCGTATTTCCTCCGCTATCCATTCACCTGCGTTATAAATTCTGGTCTCTAATTTTCTTGGCATTTACTTCTAATTTATTCCGTTCATTATCATATATTTTCAAATATACGTTAATAGGTTTACTTCGCCCAAATATGTTCGGTTTCGCTGACCATTTCGTACATCCGACAGTTTTCTTTGATCTCAGTGATAGTGAAATTTCGCATCGTGGTAGCTATTCCCGTAGTGATTATTCCGTAAGATTTTGCGGCATTAATTGTAGGCTAGCTGTCGGCGCGAAGGTTTATGGCTGACTGGGTGTAGCCTCTCATTTTGTTCTCATGAATAGACGCTAAAGCAGAAAATATTTCCGTTGGCAAAACGTTAATATAGTGACCCAGACGGAGGATGAATTGCATTCCGTTCCCTCCCAAACTCGTATCTGATCAAATTCTCCTTTCCATTTCCGATTCGTGGCCAAACTAGGACAAATATATGGCTATAATAAGGGAGTTCATGGGTATTTCATGAATGTCTATAAAATGTCCCAGTTTGATGGCGGACATATATGAGTACTTGGCAAGATTTAATACGAACTCACAGTCAGCTGTCAATCGTATTGTTTGACCCACTTACGATGGAGACTCGTAACCTGAAACCTTGAAATAAAGCGACTCTACTGTCTTCTATAAATTAAGAATTTTTAAAGTTGATGAAAAATAGAAAGTAAAACATGTAAAAATCACTCGCAAATAGGACGAAAAGTTTCGGCTGTTGCCATCATCAGACACGTAGACAATGATCCGATTATTCTCTCTTAGGATTACGTTGACCGACCCTTACATGAAAGGAAAGAAAAATGGGAGGGAAATTTGAATTTGAATTTGAATTTTTTAAGAATTTACTATTGTCCATTTAATCCGGGATAAGTAGAAGCTTCTAGGCACCACATGTCCAGATGAAACGTGTTTTTACGTCTATGGATTGGGAATGTAGAGGGAGATTTTCCAAAACCATAACTTTAAAACATTTATTAAATTTGTTATTAAATAATTTAGCGTGGGAGGGAACACGAAGAGAGGAATTTTTTAACTTTCATAGAACAGAATAGTTCTCGACAGCTTGCCATTTAATCCACTCGAATGCAACGGTGTCGCCTCTTATACCCATCCATAAGTGAAACATTCTTGAGTCCGAGCCATGTGGCGTCTTCGGAGGTGGAAATACAACCTCTCCAGCCACAACTACGCGAGAACCTTCACTGTGTGCTCCTTCAACGCTTCCTTGAATGTCTGAGCTCGCTCTGGCGTCTGCTCCTCCTTCGCGCGTTCACCACAGCCATGCCCCGCAGGTTCTTATTAGCACCCTCCGCGTGGTGAGCGCGACTCAACCCTGCTTCTCTGCGCCCCACGCAGACTTATCCATGTCAGATCTTCCCGCGTCTACCTGAGCTAGTTATTCTGTCTATACTCGCTGTATTTACATTTACCAATCTGGACACACCCAATAAGGATTAAAAAAACTTAATTTCTCGTATCATCTGACTCCAACCAATATCCGTCCTCTCCATTGCTCGTCATATTTGTCTGATTCCCTTTAAGTATGCCAATCCTCCGACTTTCCTATTCTGGAATCAATTCTGTACAACAACCTCTGCACTTTTCAGAGCGCCTTGTCTGCAGCGTTAGTTGACGTCGTTGGTGAACGTTCCCCGAATTCCTGATGTTGTCGTCTTTTCTAACACACGTCTTTACCAGTCCTAAGACAACGGGACGTGCTCATCAGCTTGTGGAAATACCCATCATATCGTCCCCACACTGTCTAACATGAATAGTCGTGTCTCATTAGTCCGACCCTCGGTGGCCGAGTTTATCCGTGTGGGTGTTCTCAGCCATAGAAGATTTCGCTGTCCTGTAAGCCTCAGGCACCTCCCGTTGACTCCGATTGCAGCACTCGTTTGCAGTCTTCCTCTAACTTGGTCTCTTGTTGGGTTATGCTTCCTTGCATAACCTTGAAAAGAAACCTCCATAAATATCTAGTATCAACTTGTAATGAGGGAATGTTTCTTCAGAAAAACTAGAAAATTGCGCCTACGTTAAAATAGAAATGTTTGCTGAGAGTTCGGTACAGCGCGGTCAGAAAATAGTATAAACGATTGATTGAGTCACTTCATTCCTTGATTCGTATGCTGAGCATCAATCGAAAGCGCTGCATCAAAAAAATGTTTTATTATCGTTGAATGTCATTTTACGATGCAAAATTAAAGCAGAACTCCTACACCTCATTCGATTTTTTTCTAGAGTTTTCAAGAGTGATTGAACAGTCGTAGCGTCCTCGCATTTGTAAAACAGCTCTCAGTAATCAGGTTTTAGGAAAGTAAAATTGTTCCCTAAAATGTGTTTGCGTTTGCTTAATTGCTACTCCAAATGTTTGTTGTCGTTTGCCGCGGGGAACGCGTTGCTTCCTCTGTGTCGCTGTTGGGGCGGGAAGGGAAGGCGGCAACGGCGGCGGTGGGATTGTCGTGTCAGTCCGACGCTGGCGGCGCGTGCTTTGATATACGCGAGGTGCGTGACGCCGAGGAGCGCCCTTATTAGCGTTATTCGGCCCATGTTGATGTTGCGGAACATCAACAGAGCTGCTGGTCACCGTGCAAATTGCGAGTGTCACCAAGTTTCTGGAGGACGGCGCTCAGAGAGAATAACCCAACGTTTCTCTCTTCAGAACGAAGATGCTAGTGGCTCAGAGACTTATTGTCAATGGAAAGACTCAGACTCCCTTAACCTCTCTCTCATTCATATGTTGCTTCTAGAAATATTCAAGTATTTCAAGTAATGCAGTCATTCTTGTTGTTTACCTAATTGAGGTAATTGAATCCTTGCGGCAGTACTTAATTTGTAACAAAACTCGGAAGTTCTGCCTTTTCAATCTGGACGTTTGGGTTGTATGTATGTCAAAAATATACATCATTTAACATCGTATCAACTGTGATTAACGGGTTTCTTACAAAAATAACTAAACTTATTACAATTCATTGCCAAAATATAATTGAACTCTTCTTTAAACCTATGTTTCATAATTATTACTGATTATTTGTTGTTTACTTCCTGGAGTTTAATTACAGGATAATAAATATTGCACATTACTTAAACAGAACAAGACCTTTCCAGAAGAACCTTCACCTCCTAAAATAACAGTAATTTCGTAATTCCAATTGATTCCTACAACATATCTCAAATTAATTTGATTATGATAAATTGATTTTGTAAATTATAGATAAAATATGAGATGGCCTTGCGTATATTAAGATTTGCAAAAGTTTTTTTATTTAATCAAAGAGTTCAAATTCACGAATAGCAATATTAAGGACTCAGTGATTTGCACTTTTAGCAAACGGCAAAGAAAGTTTTCGTACATATTTCGCAGGCACAATGTGTATTACGTTCCTATTCGAATTTAAATGTTTGTACATTATTCTTTTTTTTTTACTTTTCTAGTAGTTCTTGAGACGATATGCATCGAAACGTTGGCGTGTTCAATGAGATTTTTATTTCTGATCTTATCCCAAGGATTGTGTGAAATTTTGTAATAGAAGTCAAGATCGAATCATTTTATAGATTTGTATTTTACGTATTTATGGTGAGGTTTTGTCTTATGATGAGGTTCAGGTCCTGTAGCCTGCTCTTCCATCTAATACGACTTGGGGTTAGGGAATTGGGAAGGAGAGACATTGGCTCGCCGGGTAACGGGATACCGATCCGACTTATGTGTGGAATAGATGGAAATCCATGCTAAAAATCTCACTTAGTTCGGCCGAGCAGGGTTTGAACTAACGCTCTACCGCTCAGCGAAGATGTTACCAATTCTGGACTACTGTTATCGCTTCAGCTCGAATAATCAACTCTAGTTGCAATAGAAAAAATTGTTCCAGGAATTGCTAACCAGAGGCTTTCAATAATTGTCAATTTTATTTTCCCCTCAACCTGTATCTAAAAATTAATTTTATAATTGTGATGGCTAAAAATTGTACGCAATTCTATCGACAGTATCTTGACATTATGTTTCTGACATTGATTGTGACTGATAAGTGAAAAGTCTTTTCATTTTCTCGTAATTTTGTGTGCTGATGTATTTTGGTTGCAATTCATTTAATAATTATTATAATGTAAATACGGTATTTATGTTTAAATGATGGAAACGTTGATTAAAATTATGAATTATATTTCAATCACTATAAAGACCGCTCGGTTTGGAACAATATTCCGGAAATGGAGTGTCCTTATGATCTTCTAGTATAGATATTTTATACCACTTTGAGTTTGTACTGTTAATGAGAAATAAACTATTATACGTATTTTAATTTGGGTGACGTATTTCTTGATATCACTTTCCGTTCGTTGAGTACTGCAACATATTAAACGGGAATGGCCCCGTTGTCCATCTTTTAAAATTTTGTTTCATAAAACGCGTTTTATCGGTGTGCATTGCACTTTACTTTTCCTTTAGTTTGCTCTCTCATAATAGTCCATATTTGCTAGTAAAAATAGTACCTGTACTAGAACAATACAAAATAATAGCTAATAAGAAGCATTAACAGAGTAAATCTGTGATGTCTATTAGGTGTTGAGATATTATAATTGAATAATTCTATGATAAATAAATTATGAATTTATCATCGTCAAGTTAAGTTCTTTTGCAGTTTTCATCCAAACTTCTTGCTTCAGTTTCTGCGTGATTTCGCACAAGTTATATTAGTATTTCCTTCTTTCCCATGACAGCATACACAGGAAAAAACGCAACCTGCAGCGCCAGCGAAAGCGTGTACTGTGAGGCCGCTCGATTTGTGCACAGCCGTGAATACAAACCTTTGGCGAGAGAGTTAGCGGAGGTACTCTTCTGAAAACATTCAACTCTTTTAAAACATTAACATTCGGAATAAAAATAACAGATATCCTAGTTTGTACTTGTATAGAAAATTATCCATACGGAAGCTAGAAGATAGATAACGAAATTAACTCATTTAATTCTGCATTGACAGATAGGAGGTAGAAAAGGTGCGGAAATATCTATACGTAGAATAGTAGTAACTCGTGCGGTCCCGTGTAACCCGTGTAAATCATGCGGTCGCATTGTACTGTGAAGTACAGTTTTGTGTGTCCGGTTCACAAGTGTGGGACAGTCCAGTATTGTCCTGCCCTGCTCTACGTGTCAATTCGCGTCAGTTTCCTTCCGCCAGATGGAGCCTCAGGTACTGCTGTCCTGTCTACGTCTGTTATTCTTTACTTAACTTAAACCATATTTGTAATATTTTCATAATGTTCAATTATTCTCTCTACTTCATCTTGGTTTTTCAATGTAGTAATATTAATATATATTCTAAATTAAATTTCAATTTCAGGACTATGAACATAGCCTGCTGTTCCTGCTGACGAGGAGGTATGACTATTAACCACTCCTCTACATTTTATTCACTAAGGACTTATTAACTAAGAAATCTTAGTTCTCCTAGTTAACCAGCATACTCTGCGAACAGTTGGTATATTTCCTTACTTTCAAATAAATTTTTCTCATCTTTTGAATCATTGCAACGCAATCATACCAATATGTTACAAATCATCTAGATATTTTTTTCCATCCCACGTAAGCCACAGTTCCATTACATATGAACGCAGGTATCATCTGCTGCTGCACAGTACTTCTTTTAAAAAAACATCTCCTTGTTCCATGACAAATTCCATGAATTACAAATTTTGATGAAAGCATAGTCGATCTGTCTCCTTGAAATTCAAGTGCTTAATAAACTTACGTCAACCAACCGTTTTCACTCTTTCTCCACCGTGCTTTCCATTCCCTTTTAATGTTGCTGTTAAGTTTTGTTTTTCTTTCTTGACCTGTTATATTACTTCTTATTATTGACTAATATCACCCCTTGTTTTTTAGCAATGTATGTTTCATTTTCGAAAATAAAATTCCAGTGTTAGAACCCTCACGAAAAGAACGAAGCATAAGCACAGCTGCCACGTAATCGTAATATGCAGACTCTCCGAGTACTTTTGTCGTATACACTGGCTGCTCTATGTTCCGAATTATTACCCCATAACTTAAAATCAATTTTAACACTTAAAATATATTTATGAAGTCAATGGTTGTTTACCCTGCGTGTTGAATTTTGTGTACCCGAACCTCGTTAGATTATAGTTGCGCACTTAGTTAGGTTCATTGTGAGTGAAGCCGACTTACACTTAGCTCTCAAGTCCTTATTTGTAAAGGAAACGGCATGTAAATGGTAGGTCATAGACAAAAGAAGTGCACCTCGTCGTGAATTTGGAATCATACAGTATTGAAAAATTAACAAAATTTCAAGGAAAACATACCTTTTCTTTTTTTAATGTGGTGCTCTCGATTTAATTAATTTTATTTGTTAATGTCGTTCAACTGATTTTCATTGTATGGTAGAAGTTTGCTTTTCTAGATCTGATACGTTTTGCATAAAATATAATTAATTCCCTTTTTTCCCTTTTGTTAAACATCCATCACCAAAGGAAACAACATTACCTTACTGTGTCATTGTGTCTTTCCAATGAAACCTGGTGGCAGTGAGAAGGAAATTGAATTTTGATCTCTCTACGGTTTTGCTCGTAACAGTTGAATGAGAATTCCCGAGTAGATTATAACTGAAGGCATAATTTCTGGCAAATGACTATGATGAGTGTCTATGTGCTGCTGTGATGCATCGATTTGCTAAGCTGTGTGATTCTATTGAATCGTGACCTTCCAACTGTCTCTTCATGGTAAAGACACTATTCCGTTAGAAGGAGAAAAGTTCACGCCAAACTTCGTATTATATTATTTGATAGAGAAATCTAACTGTAATCATACATTCTTCATATAATGCTCTGTAACCAATAATTTCTCTCCAACATCTACTTTTAACACTTTTTTAGAAAAATTATCTTCGTTCTAGTAGAGATGCTTTTCTTGCAGTGCTTCCTTATTTTTGTTTCAATTTTAAAAAATGATTGTGTGTTCCTGAAAAAAATTCAGTCTAACATTTGTACCCAGCGAAAGTAAGGTGTCTCTGTGTTTATGTGCCTGCTAGAAATACGTTTTGTCTTATGATGCTTAATTACTCTGTTAGTTGAATTCTAGTGGAGTCCTTTCGATTTTTCAAATGGAACGTTATTGGAGACTTGGTCAAACAAAGATTCTCTCGTATTTTGGGGATTACGATGTCCTTAAACGAAGATGCAATGCATGTATTGGACTTAGTTGGAGATAATGTTTACATTGTTCTGTAGCGGGTGATGGGAAAGAGATGATAATCCGTAAACATTATGTTTTTCATCCTCTAAAATCGTTGCCGTGTTATCTGCTCTAAAGCTGATTCGAACAGTGGCATTTTGGTATTACACCTTCTCAATTTGTGTTGCGTTTTGGATTCAGCATCAGTCATAAAACAACAAAAGTATGATAGCGAATATGCCATGAAACGTTAGTGATAGAATGGTCATCACTACACGAAGACCAATCCGGCCAAATGAAAACATTATTTTATTTATTTTTATTTTCCATTTTATTGACTCCATCTCTTCAGAAGACATTGAAATGACCCAGCAAATTCCATCAGCGCGCTATTGAAATAATCGCTCAAGAATTTATGTTTGTGTGGAAGGAGTAGATTTCGATTAATTGCTAGCTAGTTCGCAATCGAGTATAAACTGTTTATTGCTTTCGAGATCACTCGATTATTCCAACATATTTAACTGCTTTGACTTTAGTTTTGCAGTTGCGGATACCCTGTGCGTGGCAGGTAGTCGTTCATTATCCGTATTTATCCAGCAGCCGGTTATTTACGCCCTATTGATTGCGGCGCAGCGGTTGTTAATAGATAGATATGAAGGGGTCGTTTTCGGCAAATCCGCGTCTGCTTTGGAGCTCCTGCATTGAAGTTGTCGAGTGTAGCATTTGATTGCAAGACCCTCGAGGCACCTCGCCGCAGAGTTAGTCTCTCGCTTTGTCCCAGTTCTCCTCGGTGGTGCTAAGAGTCAGATCTTTGACGAATGTTCCCAAGTTTTCCTTTACCGTTTTCATGCTTTTCTTTTACGTAACTTAACCGTTTTTTTTCCTATAAAACATGACCGCATTACATTTATTTACTACTTTTATGTAATATTTTATAAGTTCACGTACTGTATTGACAATTATGTGATAGAAAAGAACGTGGACATGAATAGTATGTTACATAAATATGCTTTGCATCTCTGCCATTGTATTAAGTGAAGAAATAAAAACTGCCATATTAAATGTCCAGGGGGTCTTAACCAACGTTCCAATTGTATTTGTTTCCATTAATATGCTAGTTACATTTTTTCCCTGACACAAAGTAGCTCCTTTGCTAATTACTTATAGGTTTCACGTTTATCACTAGTCAGATTACCATATTCTGCATAATCATATAATGTGATGTATACGTGCATATTTTGTATCATTACAGATGTTTCTATTCTTGAAGATATGTTTGCGAAACACACAGTTAAGAAATACTTAGAAAGAATCAATAATTTTCAAAAAGGAAATTCAACGTTAAAAAATTGCTTTCAAGCATTTTTTTAACATTATGACTTATTAAAATTGAAGAAAAAAACAAACAATATTATACGTTGAAACATTAATTATTAGTTGACACGAAACAAAAAAACTAGAAAGAAATACTGAGAAAGAGACTATAATATTTCTTTCTGATTTTCTGTTCTCGTTCAAAAGTTCCTCATATCAATTGTTTAATAAAATGTATACATTTTATTTTGGTGTATAAATTTGATTTTTTGTAGTTGATAACCAGATACTTAAAGTAATGTTGCATTGCTGCGCATAATTCGCTCTCACCTTTCAGCAGAAGCCTATAGAGAGACATATGTGCAATGTGCATGGATCGTGCTTCGACGATAGAAGCGAGCCGGAGACGAGTCGCAAGGGACGACGAAGCGTAGAGCGCCACGAAGAGAACGACTCGAGATGGAAAGGGTGTTGACGTCAGGAGAACGAGGAGAAGCATGACTGGTATGGTGACCACCATGGAGTTGCTAACGATGGCGAGGACGTGAGGGCATGGAGTGACGGGATGTCACAGGCGGACATGTAGGGGAGGACTTAATAATGCGGTCGCTATGGCAACGCGACACGGTGTGATGGAGCGAGGTGGGGTATAGTTAATTCACCTGCCCTTGTCGCGTCGCCTGCCCATTACGATACCTGATGGACAAGGTATCTGGAACTGCTGTCTCTATTTCCTAGACTATCTTCACTAAGGTGTCTTCGATATTCGCGCGTGAATTCTGAAATACAGCCTTGACCTGATCATCAAAGGCAGTCTCTCTTATATGTATACTATTCACATTAAGCGATGCCAGAAAGTTAAAAATAAACGTTGTAAAATAAATTGTATGTTCTATAAAATTCTGAAAGTCTTCAGAAAATAATTGAAAAGATTAATGAGAATTGTAGAGAAATATCGAACCGGCGTAGCGAATGAAGTTAGGAATGAGAGAGAAACTATTTTTTAGGCCATATACCCTGTTATTGCCATTCCAGCATGTTCGTCTCTCTGCCAGTAATTTCATTTCTCGTGCGCTCTGCTCCTTTGTTGCGAAATGTAATACATAGTTAATAGCAGGATATTGTGGGATGTTCTCATTAATTGAATTCACTAAACACATAATACTATAAATCAGGGCTTTGGAACGCCTTCTATAAACGAGCAATTTGCGTTCTCCATCGTATGCAATTCCTCGATAGAATAGGGATGTCCCACGCGAGGCGAACGAAAATCTGTCGATTTGCTCATTGTTCACCGTGCATCATTGGAACGCTACGGCGGGCAGCGCGGTCCCTCTGGTTATGCGTAAATGGACTGCAGGAGCCGCCGCGCTCTTCCGTAAACCCCACTGCCTGCTCGGTGATCTTGCAACCCCTCTTAATTATCATTCCTTTAGTACTTTATGGACTCTCTCCTTTCTCCCTCTTTCCTCGCTTCTGTCTTTTTATTTCGTTCTATATCTGCAACATCTCACGCACACCCTCTTTATCTTTCCTTCTTCCCATGTCCTTTATTTCCTTTACATTGAAACATATTGCTTTCATTTGTCCCTTTCTTCCGACATTTGATTCTATTCAATTTGATTCTCATATATTAATTTTATTCGGGAATTTTTTCTCATTTTTTAAATTTTAATTCATGCTCTTGCATTTCTTCTTCGCGTCCCGTTGTTTTATTACTTTTTTCTGTCGAATTTAATTATAAATTTTGTCAAAAAGCAGTTGCAAATTGCGTGACCACGTGGGAGATAATGAACTAAGTTACTCACCGGGAACAAGGGACCATCCCATCAATTCTGATCAAGGACTCAAGTGGATTGAATATTTATAAAAGAAATTATTTAATAAATACGTGCTGTTATCCATTTATTATTCCTAAATGAATTGTGGATATTATGTTCTGTAAGCAATCGTGATTAATAATAACAAAAATATGAATAACATTCCCGCCAAAAAAAATCTCCACTACCCGAAGGAAAACCGGAGAAAAACCCGCGCCAGGATGGGGCAACAAAGAAATTTTAATTAAACTATTATAAATAAAAAGGATTAATAACAGCATGAATAAAAAAGGATCATTATCCAGAGTACTATAACAATGGTGTGAGGAAGTATAATAGGAATTGAGATCACTTACATAATCTGAAATTATATGAAAAGCAATATTTATTGGGTAATTGAAACTCCCATTAACTTTTCTCCATTAAAATCAGTAAATTCTTTAACATTATAGAAACAATAGTGTAATAGAAAGCGCGGATTCGAAGGAATTCAATTTATTAATATCTTTTATATTTTTGGGAAGGGGATTATACAACATTATTCCTGAATGGTGTGGGCTTTCTCGCAAAGAATGGTTGGCACGCCAGCACGATGAATATTAGCCCTATTACGAGTGTTGTGTTCGTGAACTAGACTGCTTCTTCTATTGCAGAGGTGGGTTTTGAATAATTCTGTGTTAAAAAAACACCACTACTTCATAAATGTATATACAAGGGAAAGGGAGAATATTTAATTCTCTGAATAAATGTTTATGTGAATTTCGGTGGAAAGATTTACATATAATCCGAACTATCCTCTTTTTGTATTCTAAAAATTTAATTGCTCTGATCGGATTGGCCCCAAAAGATAATGCGGTATCATAAACGAGAATGAATATTTGCAAAATACACGCAGCGTGTCCTATACACAGATTTATCTCCTCATATTTAACATTTTAGTCCAGTTTGTGTAATAGATTCTTCGTGTATTTCCGTTGTGTCTCACGCCGTTGGGGATAATTTCCGCAACGCCTTTACCTACCGGTATTCTAGCTACGAGACACCCTAAAATTGTGTGAGTGGTACCGATACAAACCAGTATCCATTTTGTTATGATATTGTAGAATTTTATGACTCGCACAATGTTCTCGAGGCGTGTCTTGATAGAACTACGTTTTCTCGAGCTATTTCTTATTGATCAGTTTTCGCCATTTCAGTTTTCCATTTTTCATATCAGTAACTGTCAAAGCAGCTACTGACCTTCATTTGTCTTGGTATGACTTTCATTAAATGGTGCGTTTATTGGCTTGTTATTAATAATGTTATTCATGTTCCTGTAAGTTCCCTTTACAATGCCGTTTGTACTTCGATTTTATTGGTTTTCGTTTACTCACATGTGAAAGAATATTATCATTGAGAGACCGGGGCTAGTTGGCATTCAGATTCCCTATATCATCACAGTGAAGTTTGAACATTAGTAAAAAATGCTCTAAAATCTCCTGGATATGACTAATCGTCCAGCATAGAGATCCATGGTATCTTATATTATAGAAAATGCTTTATAGTTATTTAAAACTACGTAACACGTGTATCGGTCAAAATGATTGTGTGAACGTTTTATTTCTGCTTTAACAGTCTAGTCGCCAAAAGTAATTTGAAGTAGTTTGATGTACTCTTTAAAACAAAAAATGTCTTTAGTTAAACTGAAGATTTTTTTCTTAACGATTTCTCTTCTTGCGATGACTCGAACTTTTTAGGAATTTTGTAGCTTTTGTTTAAGTCTCACATCATTGCACATTATATTTCATTGCTAACGATTCCACCCTCTTTCGACTTTATAACAGTTGAGTGGTTCATTGAATGATCTCTACGTTCTTATGTTAATGGAGCTGTTCGCCACACCTACTGGCGAACATCTCTTATTCTATTGTAGAGTGTTCAATCCAAACTGGCGCGTGTATTATATCCTCTCTACCAAGAAATGCATATACCTCTTGAGGATAAATTTTTTCGTAATTTTAAGTACGAATGGAAAAGAGAAATTTTATTTATGGATTTTTCGATTTCTCTAGTCCCTAGTATCAAATTATTTGTTTTTCTTTTCTCCGATATCAGTGTAATTCGTTTCCAAGCGGATAAAATATTTGAATGCGGAATGAGTAGGGTCGAACAGGTAAACATTGTCTTGGTTGGTTTTTTGTTCCCTTTATGTCCTCACTTATCTCTGGAAACTTTCTCGCTGATCATCGCTTTTGTATCCACGAAAAAATCGCAATCACACTACTTAGTGCCACGAATAATATGTAATGAATATAAAGAGACAACCAGTAATTGCTACATAAAATACCTTGTTTTGTAGACCATAGGATAGAACTTTCATTTGAGGGAAATTTTTTCTCATGTTAGTTGTTGATTAGTAGACACTTTCTGATAGTTGTCCCGAATGAGTTATACCTGATAGAACTCAGGGTTCTGAACACAATGTATACAACCTAAAAAAGGATATTTACATACCATTTATATTGTAAACTTATTTTTTATTGATAACCGTTTAGAAATAATAGACTTGGATGAGTTTTATCGCATAATGTAATCACTGATAAAGTTTGGTTACCCTCAGAAGGAAAGAAATTTTGAGACATGTTCCAGAATAAACTGACGTTTCTCTAAAATGTGTAAAATCTCTGCTTGATGTATCTTCCGATGTTACGCTGAAAATTTGATATTGTTATTGCATCGTTTAATGCGGAGAACGTCGAACTTCATTGGTTGATAACCGATCTATTACCCAAGATCAATGCGCAAAGAGAGTGTATAAATTGCTAGTTGGAGTACCAGCTCGCACGCTAACGAGGAAAATGGGGCGTTGCGTGCAACCATCGCTAATAGAATTGCGGTGCGTGAGAATAGCTGCTTGCGCTGGTGAAGCTCGCACTCTACCTCGGCACTGGTGAACACTACGGAGCCAACCGCGTTCGCGACCCGCTTCCCCACCACTGCGAGTCTCAACGCGAGGGACCGGGATCGGGGAAAACATTACGTAATTTGGAGGTCTGGAGTGCTCTTACAGTTTCCCCTTTGGCATTGGAGTCCGACACCACAAACATCGGCCCATCCCCCGACGAGACCCTTCGTGACTTCTCTCTGTCGCTTCTTGTCTGCTCCGCCAGTGTTTCGACCCGCATAGCTCGTCCCGCGCCGCCCGTTCTACGGAGCTTGAGCGGTTGTTGCGGCGGGGCTCAGTTAATGACTCCAGCGAAGCCGCCGTGGACTCGAACTGCCCGACAGTCGTCGTTCGGACACTCACGCTCCAAGTTGACCGTCTGCGACACAGCTCACGGCGGTTGGGGAGGTGACATTGGTTGACGCGATTGTGTGGGATAGAGATGAAAGGAATTCAGTGGAGAATACGCGGAAAGGTTGGATAGTTCAGAAGGTGAATATACTTCTGAAGTTAAGTGTATGCGTTGGCTCTTACTTCACTAATTTGGACATTTAAGACATTATGAGAGATATTCTTCGGAGTGTATGAACATGCTCAAAGATGGACAAATTCAGTGACAAAAGAATTGATGAAATCCATTAAATTACTATCATTTTCATTGCGATGAAAAAAATGGATGATTTCGAACAGAATGCTGTAGAAGTGTGTATTCTTTAATGTAGAAATCTTTAATTTACCAAGTTCAATAGTATCAAGTATGCATTGTCTAAAAATTTAATATAAATATTCTTAAGTTACTTTATAGGGAGATTTGCGAGGAAAACGACTATAAGAACATAAAATGAGTCAAATTAATCTTTCATGTTTGTAATAGACTGACAGATGGTCTAGCTCATCACCAAACCATTATTCTCAATATATCTGATTTTATCTAGTATTTTCACCTTCCCAAAGCACTTATATTGTTTCCGATATGTCATCCTGAGATGGCCAGTGAAAATTTGTATGGAAACTTAATAAATTTTGAATCGAAGAATGCATATTGTTGGAAGTGCCTTTCAGATGTTCAAAAGTGCTTGTTCATTTGATATAGTATTGCCACAGTTGTACACAAACTGAAAATTTTAATTTTAGAATTTTGGAAAAAATTCGAAATTTTTAAGTGATTATATTTGAAGAGCTGTGAAGAACTTCTTACTTCTCATTTACATAATAAGCTGAAAGTATTTTATTGTTTAGGTGTTTTCATTGGGATGGAAATTGCCTTGTTTGGGAGTCATTTCAAAACTCATCCGTTCATCTGTACTAGATCATTTGAGGGAAACTTTCGGGCGAAATACATTCTCACATGTTTATTTATAATAATAATAAATTTATTGTCAAAAAACAGTACAAACTGCGTATGACCACGTGGAGGGAAAAAAACTAATTTACTCTCCGGAAGCAAGCAAGGGACCATCCCATCAATTCCGATCAAGGGCCCTAAGGCAGAGGTGGATTCAAAAAAAAATTCAATTTTTATACATTTTTTATACATAAAAAAATACATTTTCAATTTTGTCTTTTTCCATTTAAACTGAAATTAGAAGAGTCCACTTACAAAAATCAATTGAACTTGTACTCAGATTTTTCTTTGCAAATTTTGTTTTTGTCCAATATATCCGCACGGTTACTATTTCATTTAGACTGTTGTCGTAAATACAATAAAACATTATATTTGTTTTGTATGCTCTACTATGTACTGAGTGCAAAGAGATAAAAGAGTGCATTTCAGAGAAAATTGGGGAAGAGGACTTTGATTTATGCGAATCTAGAACCAAAGGTAGAAAACGTGCGACTTCTTGCAATTAGTTTTGCGTTTGACTTTCAGTGCGTTTACTACAGCGCCTGACTAACAATAAACACAATGAACTGATGCGCGTAAATATCGACGATGTAGAGTAGGTGGCAGCAAGGGGCGCCGCAAACCGCAGAGCGCTTCAAGCAGTAGACGGGAAACTAAGAAATACTTGTGGAGTACATGTCCCAGTTGAAAATTGCTATGAGAAAGAAAGTAGAAAAGTCTCGTAAAATTTTAAGTGATAAACTACGGGGACAGAGGTAGGACAAGAGTTGGTATTGACCGAAGAGAAATCTGAGGAGAAAATGCAGGACCGAAAAATTCCAAGGTTCTTTTAGAACTTGAATTGATGGTCGATCGAGGTAGTCCGAAACACAACCAAGGGGCCAGTGGTTGAGTGGGATTTGAGGAGGGGAGGGACGATTGCATGCAACTGTGGAGGTGGGGAAGACGTAGGGACCGGGTGCGGCACATCAGATGCTGCGTCTTTCCTGTTTCCCGTCACTGGAGCCCGTTCTTTCGATTCAGCACTTCCGCTCTCCCCATTCTGCCTCTTGTTTCCTTCCTTCTTTCTTTGTCTCCCTCTCCACACCCTCTCTCGTTCTCACCATTCCCGCACAAGGCGCCTCATTTTCTCCTCATTCTCCTCTCTCTTTTTTCTCGTCCGTTATGCTCGAGCACAATTAACAGTTCGCAAGTTTGCGCTTAATTTAACGATTAGTAGGTTTGTCGGGCCACAGGAGATTTCGGTGGCCACATTTTGCGCAACAGCGTTGTCGCGTGAACAGCGAAAAGTTTGAGATAAATGTTAGCTAATGTTTTAGAGTAAGATTTGCTTTGCGTGAATATCCTCCATTATTGAGAAAAATAATCTCTTATCGTTGTATCCTTTCCTGTGTCACATGTATTCCAGGGAGAAATATCATATCGTTACCTTGAAACGAGGATTCAAGGTAATAAATATAGTTATTTGATTCTGCATATTTGAAATCCGAATAAACAAAAATTTCATTTTTAGTTCCCTAACCGTTTATCTCCCATTTAACTAAAATAAATCCTGCTTGTAAATTTGAAAGTTCACCTATGGATTTCACAGGTAATGGAAAATATTGATATTGGACAAGAGCAGTATTGCCACACTGGAATAGTAAATGTTTGCAATATTTTAGTGAACAGAAATACGTGTTTCAAGAATATTTCATTAATCTGTATTGGCCTTTAGTATTTCGAGATTAAATAATACATGATCTGCTCTGAGAGCACGAGTAATTTTCATTACTCTGAGAAGCCATTTGGTATGTTGTGGCTTTTCCTATCGTTATCATTCCCAACAGGTAGCTGGCGCCATTCCTGAGTCGCCCCAATGCGTGCGTTTCTTCCAGTCAGCACTTTGAATTTAGCACGTGCCACCCAACACTGGCAATAGGCGCAGAAGTCGTCAGCACCTGATCGGCCTTCGGTCTCTCTGAACACGTTTGCTGTTACTCGGGAATGAAGTCAATTAATTCGAGATTGCCTCGTCGTCAAATGCCTAGATTGTGGACAATCATTTTAAGGGTTTAGGACCTTGATGATTCTTAATGCGGTCGAGAAGTCACAGTATCTCCACTTGCAGCTTATCTAATGTGAAAGATTATACTCAGGTGGGCATCCAATCCGACTTCAGATACGCAGAAATTAGTATGTACGTCTTATTGTTTTGACAAAGGTTTACCGGTTGAAATTGTTCTATTACTGATTAAAAAATCATTTCGAAATTCTAGAAAGTCAAATGCACGTTTTTTGCTGATCTTTGTGTCATTACGAAAAACAATTGAAGTATTGCGTGACAAAAATATGAAGGTTGCAGACCCGATATGTAAAAAGCTTCAAGTTGTTTCAATAATGGTTCAAGACTTGCTATGAATGACAAAAGTGACGACCTCATCAAAAGTCTTCCTAATTTTCGAGAATTCACGCAAAAATGATGAATTAAACACTAATATCACTTAGTATCGATTATTTTTATGTCATGACCTTCCCAGCTCTACCCCTGGAGATACTAGGGTTGTCGTACCTACACTGGTGTCGTACTTACACAGTAATTCTTCAGATTCTTTCTTCGTGTGTGTGTCTAATTGGGTTGAAATTTCTCCACGCGTTCCAGAGATATGCTGAAACATAACACAATCTACGTACATTTTTATACAAATAGTTTTAGAGATAATGAAAAACAGAAAAAACATAGAAGTAAACTCACAAATTGGAAGAAACTATTGACTATCGCCTTCGTCAATCACGGAGGAGGCACTCACCCTTTGTCGCGAGTTTTCTATAGTCCGTGGCGCGTCATCCTTGTACCTGTTGCCCCAACGATCAATCACGCACGTGGGAGAAATCGGGAGCACGTACTGCTTCCACCAATCATAAAAACATTGACTGTGATGCGGATACATTTTGTAATAGTTTGTAGAGTCTCTTAATTGTACCCCCAACATTGTATTTTCCAGTAAGCATAAAAATGACATACGTTTAGTTAGGGCCGTAATTTGTCTGATGTATTTATTGTAAGTATTTCATCGCAATGCCATCAGAACAGACCAAACACGTTTTTTCTCATGTTTTTTACGTTGCCTCTGATTTATTACTGCAGTTCCTTTATCCTTTATAAACACCTTTTCTATTTGTAATCGTTATTTCTTATGCCAGCATTCTTTGAGAATCTGTTTCGTAATTTGTAATAAAACAAAAAGTCATGTTTCCTCGCCTGCGCAGCACCTTTTTACAGTTTACAACCCGTTTTCTCGCAGTATAGTTAAGCGTACCCTTTCTACATAAGGTGTAAAACGTACAATTTTACATTTTTCGAATAGAGTACTTGTTCATAAGTATATGATCCAATCGAACTTCCACTTCTAAAACGAACCTACTAAACTTATCTTACAGTTTAAAACCCGGTTGTCATTAAATTAATATATTCTACCAAAGATTGAACTCAAGTTTTAAAATGAGTTATGTATTTCAAGCCATTAATATGCATTCTTCAATGCTCCCTCATCTATTAATTTTGAAACAATATTATCTTTCATTACTGATAGTCTCACCCAATTGACACTACTCTTTCCAAGTCCCTGAGAGTAACAGAAAATATATTAAAGATTATTGTGGAGATAAATCCAGCGTATAATCGTATTACGTATATCTGAATATTGCCGATATGGTGTCCTTTTAAAAATTAAATCCAATTTTTTCTCCCTTCAAATTAGCTCCCTCCGCGATACTTCTGTAAAATTTACATTCTCCATGGAAATACTGTTTCCGATATCAGTGTTATGTTCTACGGTCATCGCATTAAATATTGAGCGAGATCGTTGAAATATCGCGCCTAGACATTGATTCTTTCGCGCATACGTGTTACACATATTACATATTAGTTACACATTTCAAATACAAATTTTATCGTCAGTACGCTTCACGTTTCCTCATGTTTAAGATATTCTGTATACCGATTTACTTCACTAATGAAACAATGAATTTGTATTTTATTCAGCACCAAACCTTCATTTTTGAACAAAAAAGGAAGGTTATTAAAATTTTCTTTTTGTTAAGAATGTCTTTTGTGTTATAGCTGTATCTTATTTCTAAAAGTTAACTTCTTGTAAATATCTACTTTGCTCGCGCCTTTCTTTACAAATTGCGACAAATGAGATATGACTACAAATATTTTCTGGATTAAGAAGAAAAATAACCTTACATTTTAAACATATTTTTTAATAATTTGTTTTAAAGTAAAAAATGCATTCGAATTGTGGTAAGTTCCTAAACTGTCTCCTAGGTAGCTACGGATAGGATATAGTTAGTTCATAAACTACCCCGCAGGTGATGCTACTCACTACTGCATATTCTTCAGTTATTATTTATTTTGTTGTGTTTATTTACCATAAAAAAGCAACACTGGATATTGTATTGCCATTTATTGCTTTCTTCATACAGTTGACTCGTGGTTTGGTACTCTCATGTTAGTACGATGGCGAAATATTTTCTCGAACTGACTTGTTGTTTCATATTACCTCTGCATATTCCCGTCGAGCATTGAAAATGCCATATGTTGCGAACAATTAATTTTTGTAACTTTTTCTTGCTAAATATCCAAAATAATATGATGACATTTTAACTATTACTCCTGTTTTCTTGTACGTTTGCTGCGATAATTGCTTAAGAATTCAATTTTTATGTATCAAAATAATCATCCCTCTGCTTATTTATGTTTAATTTTCTTGAAAAGTGATAAGATGCATGAGTCTTTAAATAATGAAATTGTCTTCAAAATCAAAAGCGACATTCGTAGACAGCCCCATGGAGGAAAATCCTCTACAACAAGTACAGTGTATATATTTTCTCTCTCCAAATATATTACTACGTTTTCTATTTTTTCATTTATCCCATTCCCCTTATTTTGTTTCATCGTTACGTTGCTTATGTATTTATTTTCTTTCAGGAACCGTCACTTGAAATATTTTTGACATTTTTCTGACTTCCTCATTCTCTTGCAGATAGTTTTGTTTCTTCTTTTTTTCAAAACAGAGTTTTTAAATGTGTTGTCTGGTTTTCGTGAAGCACATAATTTGATGTTCTGTTACATCGTCGACTGCTGTTGCGAACTAGTTCACTTCATTGCACTCGTGTAATTGCTTTCATTATGTCAACAATTACTCGGTGAAATTAATTTATGTATTTATTTTCATTTGACATGAAATTTTGATATCCTTTTAATATTCGAATCATGAAGTAAGTTTTTGCCTGTCCTGTGAAATAATTCATATGCTGCACCTCATTCAGTATTTTGTCTTAACCGTATGAATATTTCCATTCCCTTCAAAATTAAATGTGTCGTTCATTTCAAAACTATAGTGCCGTTATCTTCGTCTTTTTATGGCAAGTATTGTATGAGATAATTAATCATGCTCCACAGTCTATTTTATTTCTTTCTGAGATATCTGATCGGGGTTCTTAATGTGTTTTTTTGTCACTCATATTTGTTGTCACGCTCCTGTAAAATTGAGAGAAATATGTTGGTAGCTCACAGTAACCTATTGTAAATTATACGAGTACATCTATTTTTTTTATAGATATTGCATTTTTTCTTGAGCGCCCTTTACGAAATCTCCGCGGTCTTTGTAATTGTTTGCTTATTAGGTTGCGCTAATCTAGTTATCTCTCCGCTAATCTTGCATTATGAACATCCTCATGTTCGACAATAAACTCATGTTATTTATGAACTCATTTTCCTGTTGTATATCTCTGGTAATTTTTATTATTCGCTTTTTCTCAGCATTTCTTTTATAATTAATTTTACTAGTTTTGTTCCTTCTCCCTCACAACTACGCCCTTTATCCCCTGATATGACTGATCAATTTCTGGACTAAAAGATAGTGCTCAGTATTCAAAGCTAATCGATAGTGCTGTCGGTGGTTTTCAGCCATCAGTATGCGTCGCGCAAAGCTCGGCGCCTTTTTGTTTCACGGTTTGTTGACGATTCTTAATTTAGCCGGTTCGTAATTAGTATATCACCTGCTTATACATTTCCTATACATTCGAAAGGACTGATTGATGTTTTCTAGTCTTTCGTTTGTAAAAATCTGAAGTGTTTCTATCTATTTATCAAATGCATATTGTATAATGTTTTTACATCATTTATAAAGTTTGTTGCTCACATAATAATCACTATTCTATAAAAATTTAATCTTCATTTTTATCCCGAATCGATTAAAATAAGTAAACGATAGCACAAAGTCTTCAATATTATCTTAAAAAAGCAAATTTCCTGTTTCAAAGGTGAATCCAATAACGTCAATTTCGGACAAATTATTTTTTATGGATTATCTCCAAATCTCATTAAGTTTCGGTCATTGAAAGATCATCAGGTCATTTGGGATTTGGAGTTACAGAATACGTCAGAAGAAGTAAATACAAAAATAATTGAAAGGAATTGTGCAAATTTGTTACAGTAATTTTATAAGAAATAGGAGACGTCCGGTAGAATCAATTTTGGTTACACCAGATGATTCTACATTCTTCTTTAGATTCTCTGATTCGATTACTGGTAAAAAGAACATTTCTGTAGAAAAGGAAGGGTGCACTTACTCTAATTAACAGTTGACTTATGTTCTGGATTCAGCAAATCTTCATTAAAAATGTATTTCTTTTCTTTTCTGGTAATAAAAATTATTTCCTCATTTATGGATATTATCTAGTTCAAATTTCATTGCACAAAAAACAATTGAATTATATTAATTAAATTGCCCATTATTTTCCTTACAATTACTCCCCTCCACCAGCTTCCTAAATACAGAGATAAGAAAGCAGGAAACCGAAATGTTCGATTATCTCCGTGGAATAGCAAATAGGTAACCTCACATAATGAGGATGACGTGGTAGCGAACCCAAGTTATTCAGCAATGAAGTAATGCATAACAAATACCATGGGGGATACAAACAAAGAATGTGCAATCATCAATCTGAACTCAAAAAAATTGTAGCGGGTGTAAAATTTTGATATAAACTTCAAAAATCGTTTACGTTAAAAATTAAGAAAGAAAACAATTGGGTTCGAATTCATATTTTGGATGTATTCTGTAGGCTCGAATACTCCAGCTGTGAACAAGATTTACTGTTTTACCAATAATTCAGCGAGAGAAATGTTTGCATTCAACGAAGCATTGTAAACGAGACTTGTTCTTTTTAAAAGAAATTTCACCTTTTACAGCGTTTCCCCTTTTATTATTAGTCGGAATCTTCTACTGACCAAAAATATAACCAAATGTCTAATATACGTTGAAATAAAGTTGTGAATGCTTCCTGGATTTATTGAACTCTTCATGTTTTCAAAAAGTTTTCCGAACGTTTCTTTTTTTTTGCCCCGGCATATCCCTCTTTTATTTATGAGAGTAGGATAGTTACACTGAGAGAAATTGACTGGAAAACTTGTCCAAAAAATCTGAGGAAATTCGGCACGAAATGAAAAATAATCCTGGTTAAAAAATACCCAGATTTCATAGGAAGAAATTTCTTTGATATCCAGGAAAATCATCCTCCATGTTGGCAAAAATTAAAATAAAAAATTAAAGATTCCACTAATGGATTCATGATCTTTTGTTTTCTAAACGGGTCTGATAAATCCAATGCCTCCAGGACAACTTACGTGGAGAGATAATTTAGTTCTGTGTATGTTACAATCAGAATAAACTTATGGTCATTCAGTGTTGTTGAAATTACTTACTTAAACGGGGATCCAATTTCTTTTACTTTCCCGCAGTGGTCTAAGACAACTTTGTAAACCTTCATCATTCCCTCCTATAATATAATTGTTTTCTTTTGATCTGTACGAATGGGATCCGGGAAATATTAGTAGTTTCTCGATAGGAGGAACGTGGTTCCATGAAGTAGTTCTGCAAGTTCGCTATGCCCTGCGATTCCCACTTCAAGCCACAGGTCATTACAAATGTGCTGCACTCGGCGAGCGTGGCTATGCTGCTGGGCAAGGACGGAAAAGCCCAGTAGCGTGCCCAGGATTTGTCTTCGCACGGGGTCATGAAGATGATTAAGATTGGAAGTTAATTATAATGGGTGAATATACTCTTAAAATACATCAATAAGATATTTTTTAAATTATACTTATATGCTGCGTTCAGTTTTGTACTCGCATATTTACTTCTTATAAGTATGTTTGACTGTTAGATTTTTTTTTAAATTCTAGTGTCTAAGGGGGAGGGTTCCAGACCCGTTCGTCCACCCCCATCGGTGCGTCCCTGGGGAACCCATTGAGCAACTAGAGTATTTTATGTTACAAGAGGAGTAGTGAACTCGAAACTGAGATGATTTCTGAAGCACGAGCTATGCTATGAAGAACTTTGTGAGGAGATTGTATTGCTGTAAACAGGATGTGTGTATTGTAGACATATTGTGTTCATGGGTCATGGGAGAAATGCGTTACGGAAGTGTAATGGCGGTGTGAGAGCTAGACCTATAAAAGAGAAAAACTCGGCGGCGGTGGCGTCGTAAACAACGCCGTTCCATATGTTCAGTGTTGTGTGCATATGTGTATTTTGTATAATAGCGAGATTTTATTTCCTCAACGAGTCAAACTTGGTTTAATGTTTCTTCACTAGGAAACATCCGTCCGCGAATTCATTGTATCACGTTTTCAAGAAATAATTTTTATATCATTTTTATTAATGGAAGACGTTTTCTTTGAAGAATCTATCTAATTACCTGTCAACAGAAGGTACAGACGGGGAAGCCACTTTTGAGGAGATTGTTTGATGTATGAAGTAATATTTCTTAATAAGATCGTTTTATTTCAGAATTAATATTTCTTAAATTAAGAACTTATTTTGTTTTAATGTACTAGATATTAGTGTTTAAACGTTTAGTAAAGAGCGCCGATACATGGAATACGATTACATTTCTCAATATTTACCCTATGTAACGAGCCCTTTTTCAAAAGAACTTGAATACTCGTTAAAGTTCTATTACAGCGTTTTTAAATTTCTTTCTCAGAACAACACTCACCGAGAAAACTCTCTCATATTATTACTGATTTTTTCCAAAGTGTTCGTGGTCGTGTATTACCATTAATTTCAATTAAAATAAACCTCTCATGGCATTTGCAGTCAGGTGGCCTCTTACGTAGGGATTGCGAAAGTTTGTGTATGCGATTCCCGTGAATGGCGAATGTTGTTGCTTCCTTCATTTCATTATTATCCTCTTATTACCCTATCATTTATATGGTTCTTCAAGTATGTGACACCAAAATCATAGACCGTAAAGATGTTCCATAATCCATGTCATCGTATCATGAATTATAGCTAACCTCATAAAAACGGGACGAATAGTAAGAAAAGGCAATTCATTAGGTGGATTCTTCCTAACTATTAGCTTCAAATTGTAGTTACTAAACTCTGTAGCTTATCCCCATTGACCAAAATTCAGCGAACGTTGCATATTGTGAAGCCATTCATTGTGCATTCGGATGAGAGCCCTTTTTAAAATAGTTTTGAAATAAGCAACGGATTATGTCTAAGAACATTATGGAAGTTCATTGACGATTTTTTTTTCTGTTTCGGCGCTAAGGCAATTCACACGGTGTCAGTTTAATGAACGAATTTTGGAAAGACAATTACAATATCACACGCCGCAATACCGTTTGATATCAACATCAGGTAAATAATTACAACCAAAAAATTATTTCAATTAATGAATTAAATTTTCTATCGGCTATAGTACTGATTTGGAATGAATACCCACCTTTTCTTTCGAGGAAACTGTCCAAATTAGCTCTATATTTTCGTTTCAAAATATTAACCTCCGGACACAATTGGGCAATCTGTAAGGTCATTCAAGTTATAAATATTATTTATTTCTCTTTGAGGAACAGGTCACCAACTGTATTCGTCTATTGCATTAATGTTAAGCATTATCTCTTACCATATAGTGAAGTACAAGGCCCAAAGAGAGAAGTGATACGGTGTATCACTAGGGCTATAACTCGTGTTAGCATAGAAAGATGATTTCAGTGTGCAAACACCTAGTACCCTTTATCATACTACCTAGCGCAGTGTGTGTTGCATGGCTTATCCACCCTGCCCCTTCCTGCAGGCGATAAATCCGCCGGTGCGTTCTTTGCGTAGGCGAGCAAAGCTCTTACTCCCACGCTGCATCGCAGCTCCGAAAGGAGACTGGGTTTGAGAAAGAAAACAGTGCGTGTATGTGAGCGGTGTGTGCGCGAGTGACTCTATCCAGGAGCGTGTGTGCGAGAGGAAGGGCATCTGTGCGTGTGAACCTCGTCCTGTGTTCGTGGCTGTGCGCGCGCGAAGCGGCGGTAGCCGAAGCGTCCTGTCGGCTGAAAGGGAGCAGCGAGGACTGAGAGAGACAAAGACAGATAAATAAGAGGGGAACAAGAGAACTAAACAGTTGGAGTCACTGCACTGTTCATTCTGCATGGGAGACAACGTATTTTCACTACTATGGGAGGAAAACTTTTTTTTTTTTTGGGGGGGGGTCATTATCAAACAGAGCGAAATTGGCATTCAGAAATTCAATAAATTTTAATTTTTTGTTTCTATTATTTATTGTTGTAAAAGTCGCACAATTATATTAAAAAACTATTAGCATCATCAGAGCTTAAGGTAATTATTTGATATTGTTAAATGTAATTATTTGCAAAGAAACCACTGAGAAGTGTCTCTTCGCTGAATTAAGTTAATACTACGAATTTCCTCATATGTGTTATGCTTGGAGATTAAAATTACTCTGCTGTGTTCAGTGTGTTTCAAATATTATGTGGATACCAGTAAATTAGGGGTTTTATTAATATTATACACTATTTACTACAAAAATAGTCGTAAATGTTTTATTTTTCAATATAACTTTGTCCAATTTTTCATATTAACATTAATTTTGTATAAAAATGCAAAAATTGTAATTTATGGTAAAAAACAGAATGCAACACTAAGTCAAGTTTTCATTAATTTCGTATTTTTGTACGACTTTCTAGAGCCTTCAATGAACAGCTTTTATGAACTTTAAAGGTAAGCTTCTCATAAAATTGATGGTTAATTAATGCGAAAGTTGAGGTGAAATTTAACCTTGCAGAACCTTTATGATTACTTGGGTTGGAGTGTAATAAAAAAAAATTAATTACTTAGCGTCAGCGATGATTCAGGGAATAAAATGATTCTTTCCTATAACGTCGGGTCGGTATATTTTTCAAAAACTACGTAGAATGAATAGTTTTTAGAGTAGGGTGTCTTTTCATCCCCACATTTAACGCAAATTACGGCCCTCCCGAGGTACGGTTGATCGATGAACAACATTATAGTGGGAGATTACAAACTCCTTGCAAGATACGATAGTTCTGGGGTCACAGAATCCGCGTTTTTTTTTTTTTGAAATTTAAAAAGTTAGTTGACTATTGTTTTTCTACAACCGAATAACATTGCTTCAGGTTATTTATCGCAATAATTACATCTTGTTTTATTTCATTTTCTTAATTTAAAACACTTTCAAACATTATTATTAATTTAAATTTTAATGACGCATTAATTTTACATTATATTTTATAAATATGTATGCTTATCAGAATCACGCTTCAGTTTTTGGATGTATTTACATTTTTTTGTCCGTGAGAACGTGAATTCTTTATCAATTGAAAATAACCCATATAGTCATTTGCACTGAAGAATCTCTGACAGAAATTCTGGTTATAATGAGTAATCTTCTTACCATAAACATATTTTTCTCAGTTTCATGAAAAAGCTATGAATGTGGGTTGTGTATGATTAAATGTGAAAACCTAGGTAATTAAATATTTTGTTCTGAGGAAGGTCTATGTCCTGATCTATGAATGCTCCTTATTGAGATTACTGACAATTAAGTAACACTTGTTAACTGATTATCATTACAAAGAAAATAGCCAAGGTTTGTTTGTTCGTATTTCTTATGATGGAAAAAACATTCTTAACCTTATGAGTAGCTCCAACGTATATTGAAATAAAAATGTTATATTACGTTAATGTGTTCTTTATTAAAGTAATATTGCGTCCTTAAACATTCTATCTCACCTGTACATTTGAAAATTATTTCATTCCTTACTTTGACCTCTAGTGACGCAGACTCAAACCCTGTCCTATCCATGTAGAATTCGCGGTGGTGGACAAAGCGGTGTTCACGGCAGGTTTTATCGGGGTTCTCCCGTTTCTCCTGCCTATCATTCCACCACAACATTCACTCATTATCATTCATCTCTCATCTCATTTGCACCCAACTGTCATCACCATGGCTCCTTAAAGCCAAAGAGCCAGAGCGCGCAGAGAAAACGGCGATGAAACACTCCCCATCGATATGCCGAACGAATACATATATACATACATTCAGTTAGGTTTCTTATTTGATCACTAGGAACTCCTCACGTTATCCGACATCTATTCTGGCTGAATTATTGCCTACTTTTGGCGTTCACATTTATAAATTATTTCAAAAGCGTCAGATTCAGATATATATAAATATTCGTCTTTTCCTTGACGACTTCATAGATTCTCATCAGGTTCGATAATTGATGGAAACGTAATGGTAATCAGAGGATTATTAGTAAAGAATAATATGTCTCAAACTGACGATATTAGATTCCATTTTGATTACAAACGTCGGATGATTTTTTATTCTGCTTTTGTAAAATATTTGTTAAATTGGTTCTCATTTTAAATTCCCCGAGAATCGACCGTTAAAAATCAATATCAGGGAACTCTCGGATTTATGCATCATAAGAATAATTTTCTGTAAATTTTTAATAAACAAATTTATATACATTTTTTCTTAACACATAAGTTAATTTAATGAAATTTATGTTAAAAATATATTAAATACAAAAATTGTTATATATTTGTTTTGTTTTTGTTTTTTACTTTTACTGCTCGCATTTAGTTAATATGAGAATATTTTGAAGTAAATTTTTAATGAAAGTTTTTATTTTACCGATGAATTTTTTTTTAATAATACCGATACCAATGACTATTCAGGTGTCACAGAGTCATTTCCGTGCTATTGGGAAATGTGTCATTTATCATTTCATAGTCATCGGTAGCCATTTTGTGTATTGCTTCAGTGTGAAACATTCCAGGGAAAAGTGAAATGTCAGGATCCGTAGGTGGGCGCGTAGCAGATATATCTCAGAGAAGGGAAGGAACTGTGTTTCGTTCACAGACGAAAGCCCATTTAAACTTACAATGATTGCCCGTATAATAATTTTGTGAAAAATTTTCACAAAATTGACATTTATGCCTTCGATTCATGATATTAAAAATTCTCTTTATATCAAATCTCGGCAAAATCCAATTAAACCATCAGTTTAAGATATAGCCTATTAAAACTTACAACTATTGCTCGTTTAATAAGAGTAAGATATGCTGATATTCACTGAATCAATAGCTAACGAAGAGCAGAGGACTTCTGACTGCGTTTATTGGCAGAATGCAACCGTGTCTTCGTCGCAGTCAACGCGGAAATGTTTTTTAAAGATATTTGGACCATTTTGTTGATCAATAGTAAAAATTCTAAGGTATCTACTAACTCAGTTACAAGGAAACCTTAAAAAGTATTGTGGAATACGTCCGTAAAATATTATTTTTCCATTAACGTACCATTAACGTATTCCATCAGGTAACGTATTATTCGTCCAACAAAAGCAAGAGAAATCGGAACAATTTCCATTATAGAGTGAGGAAAAGGAGCATTCTGTGGCGGCGCCGGTGAAGCCTGTAGTTGCCTCACGGCTCTCAATGAAAATATCGATGAGCTATTTCCATAACAAGAAACTCAGAAGGTGACCTGGAGCAAAATATACTCCCTCCAGAAGAGAATTGTTTTCAACGGCATTGAAATAGTTCACTTATATTTTTAAGATAAAAGAAACGTTATCGTGAACTCAAGAATATATGACGAGCCCTAAAACCCGACAAAAAACACCTCAGGAATGCACACAATTAGAATATATTTAATACGTGAAATGGTTTTGACTTAAAATATTGAAGGGGAATGAAAACTTAATATGTGACGTCAATTGGATTGAGGATATCCGTGATCCGCTGTGGATCTGAAGTTAATCAATGTCAGGCGTAGTCTTAGAGATCTCTCGATTCATGGAGAAATTTGAGTATTAATTGTACCATGGGCTCATTCGAGATAAGAGTCCATTACCAAAGGAAAAGTATGTCATCGTAGAATAATTGTCTGAAAACTGAACTCTTGTCATTGAAGGCTTGTGGCCTCTTTTAGAAATTTTAAAGTAGTATTAGTAATTATGACTCTTGACGCCTCAAGCTTTTAAAATATTCTGATTTTCTTTTTTTATCAACTTATCTGATCAACTTTTTTAATTTTCAGTTTTACTTAACATTATTTATTACTTTTTAGCACAGTACTTTTTATATAAAAGCTTTAGAAAACTTGTTTTTTACGTGTAATATTTTTTTCGTGTTCTTGGGTTTGTTTTAGTCTTAGTCCATTATGTCTACAAAACCAAATTCTCACTGCTTATCCAATGAGAACTTTAATTAGGGCGAGTTCAAAAAATTATCTTGCTCAACAGAGATATTAAGTGGTAAATTCAAATTTTCGACATTTTACATTTTTGAATCATTTTGCATAAGTAACTTTTTAAATCTCAAAACTCAAACTTTGCCCATGAAAGCTATCCGTATGTTTTTTGTTTTTTGAAAAAATTCAAATCGTTAACTACTTCCATACCTGCATAAAAACGATACAGATAACAGACTTCTGCGACTTTGAACTCACCATCTTCAGGGCAAAATTACAGTTATTAGAGTAGATTATACGTAAGTAACATTCTATTTTGAAGTTACTCGTTTTTAGTTCTATGCTCTTGGACAAATACGAGTAGAGATATGTGACTTCCCGTAGAGCTCTACAATCATTAAAAGTAACACCTCTGCTGACACAAAAGTGATCAGCGGCGAGAGAAAGTAAATAAAATAAAACAAGTGCATTTTGCTAAGTTTACATATGTTAGAAAATGTAGTAAAAGGTTGTCGAGAAACCAATTTTACTATTTTTGGATTACTTGACGCGGATCGACTATGTCTTAATACTCCCCATTTTACATTAAAAATGATAGGAAGACTACTGGACCGCCGCTCCTGTTAGGGAGAGTTGTCTCTTCCATTCCAACTGCTCCGACATGAGAGCTTCCTATGTCAAATTTAGGTACCCCCAAATTAAAGCTACTAAAAATATTTCATCTTTGGAGTCTACGAATGATTGGTGATTTGATGAGTTAAAATTGTGCAAGATTGAACAACCGCGTGTCTACTGACGCAAACCTACAGTGACATCAAGATTATTTTGATGATGAACAGTTCTATGCAGGAGTCTCGCCCTTTCCAGTTACCCCAGCAAGTTGACTAGAGACCTGACAATGAAGACAATCGCAATATAAAGTAACTTTTCGTAAATATCTCTTCTGGTCCCTTCTTGTTTAACTTTTTGACACAAGTAAGTTATCATTTCAAATATTAGTTTCATAGACAGTGTCAGGATCGGAATCTAACATTTTTAACCATCGGGGTTGTAATCTTGTATTTTAGCTGTGTACAGGAGACTCGTAGCAAGATTCAATTGTGCGCATGTGCGAGTTTGCGCTATCGCAGCTCATACAGTAGGAGGCATGGAGATGGGGAAGGATTTTCTCCCTCCACAACCAACAATATGCGCGAAGAGTTTCTTCACTCACTTCGCCTCCCGTACTGTTTCTTTTGTAGTATAATTTATTGTTTCTTCTGTACTGTTTCTTTTATAGTACAAATAGAATTTGAATTGTAGTAAATTTGCAAACTAACTCTCGTGTAACGGTATTCACGGCCATTCAACTTCTTTGAAGTTCACATTCATAATAAGTTTAATACGTTTATTTACTTTAAAAATGAAAAACTGGATAACCGTTGTACGTGACGTTTATTGCTCCCATGGTTACGTCGGCTCACTGAGTGGTACTCTCAGGTTAGTACGACTACAAAATCATCTCTCGGAGCCACAAATTATTTCTCTTTGTATCAACTACATGCGCCTCAAAGAAAGATTCGCGAGGTCGTGAAGTATCGATGTCAATTTATTGAGATAGCTTCATATCACCTTGATTGTGATTCATAATATGAAGTTCGTGCTGTTTCATTTCTTCAGAACCCTATATCACGAATAACACCGTGATCCCGCTATCTGTTTGTATTTTTAATCTTCATATCCTATCGAAGTTTCTTCGATCAAAGTTTGTCATCACTTGTATTACTGAAAGAACAATTTTTTTCTGAGTTTCTGAAAGAGCAGACGTAATAAACTCGCCGCACTCAAGACTCGAGTTATTTGGTATTAAGCGTATTATTTTGAATATTGTGGTGTGTATGGTATTTCTGGGACATAATTGTAATATCATACAAAAAGAAGTATTATAATTTTTTATATTAAAGTTCGTTTGAAATAAATATTAACTAACGCATGCAAATATGAGTAAAAACATTTTTAACTGAATTTGGTATTCGCGTTTAACACACAAAAGACATGTATCTTGATTTTATAAATACTTCGTTTTCATATTATCAGTGAAACAAAAAACGCTGGTGAATGTAAACTTGTTAATTTTTACTTAAAAATTAGCAAAGCACTGCATTTTCAGATACATCTCTATTGGTAGAGTTCTATTGCTTCTTCACTGGCATTTTTTGTGTTACCCAGGTAATTTAATCCCAACTATTGATGGGCAAGAGAGCGCATGAGGCTGCTTTGTTAATTAGTTCATTTTGTCAGCGTGTTGTTAAATTCATTTATTGGATGGACGCACAAGAATACATCAGTCTGAGTATCGCCACATTCTACGAACTGAACTAAATACAGCGAGAATTAAACACAAAACGTGAAGTATTTTGCCTGTAACTTCCAGTTTTCGTTTTTTTCTTAACGTTGTATTATATAGCATATTGCAGTTTTTTCTTATTAAGCTACATCACAGGTAAATTATGCGGATGCAATATTTGCTAGGACATCTTTGTTGTATCCCATTTATAAAGTATGCCTTATTCATTATTTTTACCTTTGCTTGATGACAATGAAATTTGTAACTCAGAAATATGATAGCTGACGTCTTGCACGTACAAAATACTTAAATTGGTTTAACACGTTAACTACCCCTGAGAGTGGTCAAATAAGCCGACCCGACCGAAAACTTTTCGGTTCTCGTCGGGTCGTGTCGGTTTCGGGTTGAGAAGTTGGTTAAAATCTAACCCGAAATTAATTCAAACTACGCCTTTTCAGATGTTCACTGAACGGATGTCATATTCTGTAGACCAAAACAGATTTCCTTTTCATCTTTTCTCTTTCGTTCTTCGTATTGTAACTCGAAAATAATAAAATAATTAAAAAATTAAAATTTTGCAGATAAGTTCTCGAGAATTACATATACACGAAAAAAATACATAAATTGTTGCAATCGTAAGTTTATGTAAACCGTTAACTATAGAATAGTTTTCTGTCGAATTATTTAGCCAAGTAGACAAGGATTCTATTATCATTCAAGTTGTTAAGTTGCGTATAAATAAATTGCTGAAAATTTTACCAAAAATAAGAAGGTTCCTAGTGTTTATTGATAAAAAAATATTATAACCACACACTTACAGGCAAGTGAATATTCAATAAAGCGTTTAGCATATCCGGGTAACTCATTTATGGTATTCTTTCTCGCCTGTTGTGATCAGAGGAGCGAGTAGTAATATTGATCGTATAACTACAGTTTCAGGTACGGTTATTAATTTTCATTTTAAAAATTTGGGAAATTTACGTAGATGAACAAATTATCCGTGTATTGTTATAAATTTTCTTTCTGATGTGGTTGATGATCCATGGACCGACCTTTTGGCTGGGGAGAGTGATCCGTCAGTGCCAGGACAATAGTACGCAATATATAATTTTATCTATGGTAACTAGAGATGTATTAACTATGCCAGTATCAGCTGTTCCTTCTCAGTCAGCATTTAGTAAGAGCGACGTACATTATACGCGACGCGAATTTGGTTGACACCATCTATTGCTAAAGAACTTGTTTGCACACAGACTTGGTTACGAGTTGGGTTAACAGTACTCTATCAATTCAGTTTGAATAAAGAACTAACAGCAGAAGTTGGTGAATTGGTTTCACGTTTAAAGCAGGTTTTCATATAAATTTTTTTATTTTAACATCATTTACATTTTTTATTATAAATGATTTATTTCACATTGTTTTCTATTACTTTTGAAGACTATCATGCACGCTTATTTGGTGACGCAGTTGGTCCAAGTTGACTTACATACATATTGACTGTATTTTTTAGACTTTGATTTTTGAATTAATTTTTTTACTGGGTTTTGGTAAAACAATTCCATGCTTGTAAATTGTATCTTTTCTGTGTGAAAAAGTGTATCATTTAAACTGTATTCATATTTTACACAATAATAAATAAATCATTAACAATTTAAATCAATTTGTTTTAATTTATTTTTCATTTCATGAGATACATGCTTCATGCTTATATAATTCCATTTTTATTTAATATTTACTTATATTTCATGTATCTAATTAAAACATTCTTCAAATTTCATCACATTAATTTAATTTTCGGTTTAAAACTGCATTACAAATCAAATTAATTCGATGCTGAATTCTACAAAATAATATTTGGTTCTGATTCGGATAAATTCAGTTAACCGTTCGGTTAAATTCGGTAAACGGTTCGGTTAAAATCGGTTGAATTCGCTTCGGTTTTAATTCGTACAAACCCGGGTCGGATCGGATCGGTTTTGCGACTGAACTGAAACTGACTCAACCCGACCGACCCGAGAGCGATTCGAATAGGTCGGCTCAGTTCATTGTAAGTTCGGTTGGAAACGCGTCCCACCCGACGCCCACCCCTAACTACTCCGAGTGCCTACGAAGTCATGGAGCTAACGAGTCGTAGCCACTCAGAAGAAATCAAGTAGAAATCAAGAATCAAGTAGCCACTCAGAAGAAATTCTTCAGTAAATTCAATTCTCATATCTAAGGGTCATTGCATTCCACTTTGGTTTTGATAGTGATTGCGTTTCGTGTTTATGGGGAACACCCTATCTTCCAATTACTGGGAACCGTTTGTTATCGGTTTTTACATCATAATGCTAAAAGTGTCAGTTAATTGATTCGGTATTGTATTTTCTTAATCGATCTCGTCTAAGGATTTTTGCAGCTATCAAATAGCATTAATTACATTTCCGAAAATATTATGACAAGAAACGCCATGGTTGAAATGGGTGCCCGATAATTTGTAGACGAGGAAAATCCGTTGATATTTGGAAGAAATCATTTCGACGTCATCCACCTGAAAATCGTGTGAACGTTCAACGAACGCGAGGCTTCACTTCGTCACGGAGCCGATTTCCGATCCGCTGGCTACAGCGGTCGGTCGGCTACTGCCTGGGGCACGCTCCAGTGTGGCGGTGGCCGGGGGTGTCGGCGCGCGCGCCGACCGGGCACGCGCAGCGGTGCCGTGCGCAAAGCGCAGACGCGTCGGACGCCTGTGCGGCGTGGCGGCAGCGGGGGCGGCGGTGATAGTAAGTGTTCGTCCGCAGCGCCCCTAAAAGCGCGGGACGCGCGCCGCCGGCCACCACTTTGCCGGCCGCTCGCCGATCCGACGCGCCTCGCCGGCAACCCTGCCGTTCCGCAGCGCCGCTATCGCCTCCGCCGCCGCCACCAGTGCGTGGCCCGCCCGCTCATCTGCCGCCGCCGCCGTTGCCGGCCTCCTTCATCGCTGCAGCTGGCGAGCAGCAAGGGCACTTGCCGTCGGGACTCCGCGGCACGCTGAGCGCTGCCCCTGCGCCACGAGGTGAGGCCGCCCGCGGCGACGTACGACCTGCGCCACGATTTACGCATGGTGATGCTTGGTGTTTTGCGTTGGAGATAAAGGCTCTGTGAAATGTGTGCGTTGGTGATGAAGCTTTGAGTTTGTCAGTCCGTGAATGTGTCTTATTGTGTTTGAATTGTTAATGTTATAAGTGTTGTCAGTGTCCAAAATTTCAGAGTAGTTGTTTGTTACTTTGGTTTTGAAATTTCGAAGATTTTAACATTTTTGAATGTTTAGTTGTGTTTTACTCAGGTCTTGTAAGAAGAATGTAATACTTTGCTTTCCTAGATATGTCTATTTGTCGCTTCAGATTACGTACAACCTTGTTAGAAGTGATTCTAAACTTTGTTTTTCGACGAAGATCGTCCTACTTCGAGAGTTAGTAATTGTATATATAGGATTGGGTTACTGTATATTAGCGATATTTCTTTAATCGTCCCCGCCCTTCCTGTATGTTATTCCGTACATTGTTCTAAGATTCAACTAAAAAAACGTAAGTGATTTTCCAATGTCGCCACGAAGTAGGTTCAAGCTAAGGGAATTCTCCCATCGCATCATTGTGCGTGTATTGTTTTCCTTTAATTACAGAAAGTTAGCGTATATTCTGACATCGATACTTCCACTTCGATCAGACTTGGAAAACTAACTTCAACAATCGATACAAATTCAAGCATATTCCAATCGATAATTTAGAACAATTTATCATAGATTGAAACAATTTTTCTAGCCTTTATTACCACTTTATTTTCGTGCTCGTCATCTCTACTTCTGTAGGTTAGTACGTCAAGAAATACCAAAAACATGCAAAAATTGACATTTTCATTCGTTACAGTTCCTTTTTAAAAACTTTGTCTGATGAGATTCGTTCAATTAATGAGAACGTGTCACCAAATTGGTCAACATTAAATCTCCCTTCTATTCATGAGCAAGAGTTGGTCACCCTACTTCACGGAATATTGTATTCATAATACGTCAGAACTCGTTATCGGAAAACGAAAGTTCATTAATGAGTGTTCCCTCCGCAGTATAAACTCGATATATTTTCCCTAAGAAGTGCGCCACTCCCCCGCTCCTTGCGGACAATGAACATCTCAATCGAAGGGACAACTTCGAACACATAACTTTCCCACAATGCGGTCGCTAGCTTGGTGCGACAGAGCGCCTGAGAACGCATTCACGAACACTAGATTTTAATGGAATGTTGGCCGATAGTATTAAAAGCAGTAAACAAAGACCAGTTGACAATCTGAACAAGTGCTTAGCGTCATTGTGAACATCTCAAACATTGTCCGAATATACCCGATGAATAAATTCGCAAAATGAAAAAAATAGCGTTTCATTATATGAATTTCCGATTACCTAGAATGTATTTAATTTTTGGAGGCTCAGAAAAAATAAGAAAAAAATAATTGCTCTCATAAAAGTGTGTGCTCGCTTTATGTGCTACTCGAAAGTTCATTTACGCTACTTATAATTGAAAAAAGCTTCATGAGTGGGATGCCGTCGCCTATTATTCACAAAAAGTAAATTGAGCCACAAGGGACACCTGAGTTTGGAGAGAGGCGCGTGCGCGCATGGCGCATAGAGAGCGGGGCCGGCCGCCTGTTGCGCCCCTGAGGCAGCCAGCGCCGCCGTCTCTTCGCCAGCGGCAGGAACAGCGTAGCGGCGCGTCGCGTGGGCGCTTGCTAAGGGCATGACGCGCTCGCGACCGCATGCGTCCCAATGCTGGCGATGGCGTTCATCCGCATCTGCGGTGCACGCGACGTTAGGAATGCGACCTTCCTTCTGGAGACACATGAGCTGCTAGTGCTGAACACGACCCTCATTTGCCGAATTGCGATAGCAATTCTCTTCATTAATTTTACTTACAACTAATTTAAATTTAGGTAAATAGAACTGAATATATTTCAAAATTAATTAATTTCGATTTGTGGCTAGCAATCGGTGGAAGGGTTACCGGTAATGGACGGAACAAAAAGTTGAGAGGGTAATGAAAATTCTTCCGTCTCCCATTTTATTGTGGTTTTTCTATTTATTCTATTAGTATTTTCTATTTAGTCAGCTCAGTGACAACCCTGTCTGATACAATATTAACGATGTATCTCTATTTTTACACCTCTTACCCGTTTCTGTTGTAACAACGTTGCATGGTATCTATTATAGTATCCTAGTTTATTGTAATAGCTTCTTTACACTAGCCAATTCGTTCACATGTGTGTCAAATATGGTACATATTTCCATATCCACGATGAATTTCACTTTGTCATGTTTCCCAATAAGTTTCTTCCCTTTGATACCCTTCAGAAACCGCCATCTTTTTTACACATATTTTTCAGAGTCCTATAATAAGACTTGTTTTTTCCCCTTTTGTTTAGTCACAGGTTTCGTTCCTTATTTTCCCTTTTCATTCAACATTATTATATTACTTACACAATACTTCGGCTTCTCTCATTTCTTAATTTAATTTCAAGGAAACCTTTATACGTATAATGAAGAAAATTTCGGCTTCTTTTTATCATTTTGCTACAGAAGTCTACTTCCGTAAACCCTCATACGGAACAAATCGACCTCGATTGCTTCTCGAAGTTGGAATATCATAAGCCTCTAGGTGTCGATGTCGAGATTTCAAAGAGTTAAAGCACATTTTTATATAGATTTATACTATTTGGGGCGTCTCATAATTTTAAATAAAAGTTGTGTGTGCGTTTTTATTAAACGATGAAACTTATGAGCAGAAAATAGAGCGAAGAACATGATTGGAATGTGAGAACTAAGTACGGATAATTTTTCGAAAAAAAGAAAAGTAAGAATAATAATTCATTTTACGTAGTTTCCATTTTATGGTAAGTTGGAAAGATAAAGGTAGGTTCTCCGGGCATCAAAATTGATGTGTCCAGAGGGGATGAATGGATAATAAATAATAAATTTATTGTAAAAAACAGTACAAACTGCGTATGACCACGTGGAGGACAATAAACTAATTTACTCTCCGGAAGCACAATTAATTTAGTAGTGATTTCGGAGAGGAGAATAGGAATATATAACATTCATGACTCTTCTTCGAAACGCGAATGTACAGCGAGTGAAATGTGCTGAGCTCATTAAATAGTTTCTATCGACCGAATGATAATCGAGTGTGTTTGGAATTTTAAAGAGGGAGAGAAATTAGTGATGATCTCCATCTGGGTATTCCCTGCCATTTGGTTGTCATATAGAAGCTTAGGATAATGAGATATGCGCTTTAAGTTCTTTCTAAAATAGTTACAGTCTTTTTAACGAACATATTGTGAGCTGTCTTTGCACGATAGTATATACAATTATTTTCGCCCAATCCAACACTCATTTTCATTTTTCGCTTTGCTGATATAATGGGATGCTACCTTGCATCCTTGCATGTTAATTCATACGAATTCTTCGCTATTAAATAATAAACTATACTTGTGCTCTTTCTTTTTTCTATTATTTATTCAATTACAGAAAAAAGCTTACTTTTGCAGCAGTAATTATTCAAAAAACGGAATTTTCTCGTATTATACAGCGCTCAGTGCTGTGAAGAAATGAATAATATTATTTCTTCCCATTTTGAACGAAATGTAATCATGATATGAATAATTTCCAAGCAAGTATTTTCTGGAGATAATTTAATTGCCTACATGGGCTTCCGGCTACATCTATTGAAACTGTTTCCGTGAGGCTGACACGAGAATACCTCTGATGGTTATCCGCTAGGCACTCCCTCACCAACTGCCGAGGAGTGAACATCGTCCGGTGTTCTCTTCCGCGCAGTCACATGAACTTATCTTAAGTGATCTCGTATCTAATGCGAAGCTAAGTTTTCATGTACTAATATCATCTAGCAATTATCTTGACCAGTTCAGATCGCAGTGCCGAGCTAGTGCGTCCTACTTCGTGTTAATATTATTTAATCGAGTGTGTAATATTTTAAAAAGAATAAGAAACTGCAGTAAAACTACACAACTAACATTGCCGACAATTACCTATCCGCTTGCCCTGACTTGGGGCAAGCAGTAGTAGCAGGTATGCTAACAATCTTAGCCCGCAACACGAGGATGAAAGCGGAGCTTCTCCGTCGACCTCAACCAACCTAGCAGCCGAACCACTTCTAGGACTTAACTCCGCAACAGGCCAAAAAAGAAGAATGGAAGGCAACGAGACCGAAGACTGGACTTCTAAACGCACCGCCTACAACGCAAGGTTTAAAAATTCTATTACATCCCAACCGATTGCAATCTCAAATAGATACAGTGCCTTTAGTGATTTAGAAGAAGAAACTGTCCCTGAACCTATTCCATCACCTGTTCATATCCGCAAAAATCCTCCCATATTCGTGCTCAATGTGGAAAACTACAGACTGCTTTTGCAAGATATTACTAAAACCATAGGTAATGACTTTTCCACGAACGTAAAGGAGAAATCCGTGCGTGTCTCCACAACTACATCGGATAATTTTAAATTGCTCATAAAATTCCTAGACTCTAACAAAATAAATTACTATCCCTTCAGAGATCCTAATAGTGCAATTAAAAGTGCAATAATTCTGTGTATCGTGCGACTTCACAGAACTTGAAATTAAAGTGGCCCTTGAAAACGCCAATGTAATCTTAAGGAAAACATGTCTGCGATCTGTGCAAATTGTAACGGGCCTCAACCGGCCAACTATAGCAACTGTCCTCATTTCTTAGAAAAACAAGATTACTTTAGTAGAAGACAGCGAATTCCAAATCCTCTCAATTCAAACAACAACAACTCCCCATCTCATGTTATCGATAATCCCAACCAACCCTCGAATGCTACTTCACCTTCACAGAACTTTAATATAAACACCACACACTTCCCTCCTTTGCCGGCAAGGAACAATCGACCTTCATATGCTCAATATGCTAAGATCAACCCCCAAAATCCTGCACTACCCCCTCCCCCCACCTTCAACCTCTAACAAACCCCTCCAATGAATTTGTCTCGAACTTGATCGACAACATCGTAGAAGCAGTATTAGCTAAGATACAGACTTATATCCTCTCACTATTTTCACAACACTTTCGAAGTAGACAAAAATAACTTCAGTAATCTAAACCTACATAACTGGAATGCAAACTGCATATCCACTAAGAAAATATTCATTGAGTTTTTGCTTCATAATCGCAATATAGACGTTGCCGTAATATCTGAAACCCACCTATCAGCAAGCGAAAAATTCAAAATCACGAGTTACACAGTCTACCGAAGTGATCGTCCTTTCAAAGACGCTTCTGGAGGAGTACGTTTCGAAAAAATTTAAAACATAACGCATTGCCTCCATGCGTTACTTCTGGTTTAGAAAACACTGCTATCTCTACCACAATCCTCTGGACCTCCCATAACCCTCTTTGCTGGGTTCGAACACCCCCGATATACCACTAAAATCCTTGTACCTAAAAATGCTGTTTGAGACCCCCACTCCCGTTTTAGCAATTGGGGAATTTAACTCAAAGCATGTGGAATGGGGTTGCATAACTACTACGCAGAATAGATTGAATTTACTCAACTTTTGCAATAAAAATATTTCCGTAGAAGCACTATTAAAACCAACACACTACCCACATAATCACAAAATTCCTCCAGATATTTTAGATATCATAGTGAACAAATCTTTTAAGTCCCCAATTTTTCAATTACCAATACCAGAGTCAAACTCTGATCACTGCCCGGTACTAATATCCTTCAAAGCACCAATAATCTACAGACTTATTAGAAGGAAAAATAATAAAATTAAATGGAATCCTTTTGAACAGCTTGTGAGCGAATCAGACCTTATCATTCATTTCTTTAACTCCAAAACAAATTGACACAGCTTTACAAGTTGTTACAGAGACGCTGAAAGAAGCAATAGCCCACACCTCGTACAAACGCCCTAAGCGATGTGGATATATACAACCAAATATTCCAACTGAAATTAATAAACTGTTAGTCGAAAAAAGAGCAGCCAGGACACTATGGGAAACCTACCGCTTCCCCCACATTAAAGAACAGTTAAATCATTTAACCAACCACTTGCATAGAGTAATAAACGATTACAAAAATAAATATTTCCAAACCAAATTAACTCTTCTCTCCCCCAATAACTTGAACCCATGAAAACTCACTCGAGCCCTAACGACTGAAACATGCAATACCCCGGCTCTCTCTCTAGGAAAAAAAATGCGGTAACTGATAATGAAAAAGCTAATCTCCTATCAAATCATTTCCAGAGAATCTTCAATCCTAATCCCATCTCTAATGCCAATTACACCTCCGTAAACAATTTCATAAGTAAACCTTTCCACGCTGCGCGTTTACCAATAAAATTCGTTCCCCTTCAGAAACGAAAGAGGTAATTAAAAAACTAAAATCCAAAAAATCATATGGCTACGACAATATCCCAAATATTGTCTTAAAACACCTCCCTAAAGGAATCTTAGCATATATAACGTCTATCTTTAATGCATGCTTTCGCACTAGTTATTTTCCAAATGCCTGGAAACAATTAATTCTTATCCCAATTTTAAAACCCAAAAACCTCCAAATGATCCCTCAAGCTATCGACCCATAATTCTTTTACCAACTCTTTCAAAAGTCTTTGAAAAATTAATTTTATATAGAATTGACACATTCCTCTCAAAAATTGAAAACTCTATTCCACACTTTCAGTTGAGATTCCGACCTAAACACTCCACGAGTCATCAACTATTACGTATAACCGAAACAATAGCTTGTTCCTCTCACACAAAAAAATACACTACTGCAGTATTCCTTGATTTCAGTCAAAGTATGACACGTAGGCAGTGTTTGATTTTGACACAGTATGGCACGAAGGTCTACGGTAGAAAATGCGTGTACTTGGTTTTCCAGAGTATTTCTTCGAAATCATTGACAACTTCTTATCTTATCTGCAACAATTTGCAGTGAAAATAAACGAAGTACGCTTGCCATATACCCCCATCCTCGCCGGGGTTCCCCAAGAATCCCCCTTGTCCCCGACTCTATTCAACATCTTTACGTCTGACCTTCCAGAAGTCCCAGAAACGACAACAGCACTATATGTAGACTGCCATATTTACGTCAGATCATAACCTCCACTCATCAATTGTTTCTTTACAGGAGGTTCTAGACATCTTTTCTCACTGGGCTACGGCATGGGGTATAAAACTAAACCCCTCGAAATGTGATTCTAAAATATTTTCCCTAAGGAAAATTTCTGACCTACACCCATTAATTATACACCAAAATCCCATCCCATGGACCTCCACTTCTAAGCCAATCAAATACCTAGGAGTTTATTTTGATACGAAACTCACCTGGAAGCCTCATATTTACCACAGATTAATTACAGAAAAGTACTCTCTCCTGAAATTCTATCCACTAATAAATAGGAAATCAAACCTTCACATCAATAAGCTCTTCATCTTTACAAAACTATAATACAGCCATCATTAACTTATGCCTGTCACGTGTGGAGCTCCACTGCCTACAGCAACCTCAAACCCTTACAAACATTTCAAACCAAACTCCTCCGAACTATAGTAAATGTTCTTGGTACATCTCAAACGCTCAGCTACACCGCGAACTTTCTGTCCCTCGAATGCCAGACCGTATTGCAAAACTGTCTACACATTTCTTCAACACACTTTCCTCGTCCCCTTGCACATCTATCTTCAACCTTGGCAAAACTATAGACCCATCTTTTGTTAGAATTCGCTCCAGATTCCCAAAAGAACTTCTACGACCTCCATAAGAGAACTAATTACTTAATTATAACCATTTATAAATGAAAACAAGAATGAATATACATAAAAATATATAAATAAATGACACAGATCGCGGACACTGTCCTTTTAGAGGAAGACCCCAGTGGGGGTGACTTCACACTGTTCTAGGTATTATTATGTTTGTTTATAGATTAAGTGCTTTATTTTGTCCTCACTAATTTTGTAATGTTCTATTGTATATCCTTGTAACTGTTTTTCTTTATTCTTGTGTTTTGTTTCAATATTGTGTTATTTTCATTTGTATGTTCCTTGTACACACCAGAAAAGTGGAAACTGTATTGGTATTGAAACTAAAGAAATAAAAAAATCCGCTAGGTGAAAATGTCCATTTCCAAATTTTATCACGTCTGTGTATCGCAGAACATTATTAGTTGCCGTAATACACCAAATTGATTGGTATGTACAAGAATTTCATGTAGTTGAACAATACAACATATCAGTGAAATTCAAAACTTCGAAAAATCTTGAATAAAAGTTTAAAGTGAACGCAGAAGGAAACGGACGTATATTAATAGTCAAAGTTCATTTTAGTTCTAAAGCTTTGCCATTTGAACTTGAATTATTTAATCAAGTGTTCTCTTGGTATCAGTTTTATTGGAAAGAATAAAACTTTTACTTGGACAATATTGGGAAAATTATTCATTTGAGTTCCATTCAGTTTATTCATACGCGTTCATATGAGTTCCCATTGCGAATACACATACAACTAGAGTCAACGTGATGAGGGAAATATTTCCAGTTTCATTTCCTTACGTGAAATTGAATAGGCGTCACTGAAACATGGATTATTTTTCGATTACATTTCGTTTGCACAGTTCTGCTACGATGAAAAATTAACGGATTTCTGTTATTTTTTTATCGAGGGAGAAGAGAGTTTATTTTCCAAATTTTGTTATGGATCCCCCCTACTGTTTCAAGTACTTAATAATATTTCAACAATATTAGAATTTTAATCATATTTATCGAAGAATAAGAAGTCTCATTTAATAGTTCCACTTAATGGCTTCGAGGTACTTTAACCTTCTTTTCTCAATAGTATGTTGGATCTGCGCAGTAAATTTGAGATCTTTCCCTTTAATCTTTATTCGATATTGCTCTACATAGATCATGATCTACATATTTATATATAGATCATGATCAATAGACGGAGTTATTTGTGTATGATCGCTGTTTGTGTTGTGTATATCGTTTTTTACTGGAAGTTTTTACAAATACTTTTTAAATTCATATTTAGTGGCTAAGTACTCTTCTTGGAACTTTTTTGAGTGTTGTATCTGAAAAATCCTATTTCATTCCTCATATTCTCAGGGTAAATTACATCCGAGAAATAAAATTACGTTTATAATAGTAATATTCTGAAAATGTTATTTATTATTTTGGGAATTAAAATTAGCTAAGTGACGTGATCAATCATTATACAGAAATGTAGCTTTATGTCCATTGCAAAAAACGAAAACTCTACCAACGTAAGACCTTGTTCTATTGCGGAAATGGGTAATACAATTTCGACTCCCAAGTTTTCGTTTCCCTCGCATTTGTATTAGTTTGCATCCCGTTCTTCCTTTCTTGCAAAGTGAAGACTTCGTGTCCCCTTTATATATCTTTTAGTTTAAAAAAACAAAGTAGCTGCTCTGCTTTTGAACTGTCAAATTGTATCAACTCGCCTGTCACGAAGACAAGGGAGCCACCAAAATTGATGAATATTGAATTCTTTCTTTTCCAGTTTTTTCTTACGACATAACAGAAGTTTACCATTTTTCGTACGCATTCTTTATTGTTGAAATTCAACAAGTTTTATTCCTTTTCCTCTTTACGGCTTTATGATTGGATATCATGTTCATGCCTCTTGTACTATGTTTTATAGTAAATGTGGAGTTGGGTATGCATATATGGTTTACGATGCGCTACGTTTATCTTTCATAGTGGTATTTTATTCAAAAGAAACGTTCATGAGTGACCATTGAGTATGAAGGGCATCCACGGAGGTCTTACCTGAGTGTCTTCTTCTTTTGTTGAGTCTCTATTGCCCTTTTGCTTGTACGTTTCTCATCTTTCAAAATGAGAGAGAACTAGCTTCAGCATACACCCTAAAAGAGAGGATAAGTCCGCAGTACGGTTCTTGCATTTTCTCTGACAGTACTGTGAAGCTTTCAACTGCGCCAAGGCACAATGGTCTTTACCTGAATTCTGACCTGCGCTTAGTTCTTTGGCGGTAGACGAAAGTGATGGAGAGGGGGAAGAGGGAGTGAGGGAAGGTTGTAACAGTTACAAGAACCTTACCGTCAGTTTTTGTGAGGTTCAGAGGCCAGATATCTTCACGAATGAGACAAATAGGAATTGTATGAGGGTTCCTATTACATTGCAACCATGAATTGTGTGACAGGAAAGTGTTGACTGATTACATCGAGTTTTCTAAAACAAATAACGAAGTTTTTGATGTTTTTTTTAAGTTTCGGGTCTAGAAAATATTGTGTTTGATCATTTGTGAATTTTTTGTTTTCATTCTTTGACACATTTACGCTTCGTAGGCGGGGAGTGAATGAAGTGATTCTAATAAACTATGTCTGTGTTATTTAATTGAATAAATTTCGAGGAAAAACAAATTGTTTGATTCAATTCTGTTGCTTTTGTTTGTTGGTGGAGTGCAAGTTCTAATAGTTTTAGAGACTTGTGAAGCGCAAATTTATTGCTCTCGTAAATTTTCCGCAAAAATGAGTTGAAATTATGATTACAAGAATGTTTATTCTTACAGTATCCAAATTCTTATGCACATAAAAGAAAGTGTAAAAAGAGTCGAAACCTTAGTGATCGACTTACGAACACTTGCTTCCACTTTCATCCTCGTTTTGTGTGGTATCAAAACAATATACTGCGCCACATCGGTTATTCTCAACTGTTTCATACTTACGGGCTGTTGTCTGTTCCTTTCCCCTCTGATACATTTTGTTTTAATTGATGTGACGTATACTGATACCGTTTTCATTAAATAAGTGGTATATTTTCTTGTTATCTGAGGATCTTCCACTAGGAGGTCAACAAAAAATTGAACGCCATTATTGACTATAACAGCTGTAATGAAAATCGTAAAATTTTCGAACATTGGGTTTTGATGCTATGATGTACTCCAAAGATTTTACAAAAAAATAAGGTATAAAAGTTACGGCCACTTTTAATGTAAATAACATTCAGCAAAAGTGTGAACTTGTACATAAATGTCTGAAAATCATTTTTGAACTGTAATGAAAGTAACGAATATCTCTCAATTCATACGTATCTGAGAAAATGATATTGCTTGATCACGTATTATTACCAGAAGCCAGAGCTTCCTTGTGGAATACGATTTGTAAGCTCCATTTGTAATCATTCATGGAATTTTTTTTTCCGTTTTTTTTAAATTCACGTCACTTGCTAAGACCTTTTGTGTATTTTGTTAGTCGAATGGGGAAAGATGTAGGAAGATATTTGCAACGCATGTGGCTCATTCTTTTAGATCTTATCTTGCGTGTGATACAAAAGCGACTAACAACTAATATGTAAACATGTATGAGTTTTATTCGTGTGTTCTGTTATTGGTATATCAAGTATAAGGCCCTATTCACTCGGGAATACTGCAATCGCGTCTTCAGCTGTAAGGCGACCAGGCGACAGATAGACTAGGTGACTTGAGTTGTCTGTAGTACTCACACAGTCGCGACTCGAGTTGCCCGTAATTAGCATCGACTGTTGATGAGGTACACCTCTAGTACTCTTCATCGCGTGTTTAACACCCCGCAAGGTTTCGTTGGGATAACGCACTTCTCCTGTAAAACGTGAAATAGCATTTGCTATAATTTTTATTAATTTTTCTCAGCAGATGTAGAATATTCATAAATAAATGTAAAATATTTGCATATTTTAAAAAGAGACTGGTCTGGGTACATTCTTGAATGAGCGCTACGACGAGCGACGTAACATAAGGTCGAGCGCAGGCTGCTATCGCTAGCGGCTCAAACTAGGAGGCAGAGACTAGCACGCAGAGTCTGCTAGTCACCGCGTCTCCGCTGCTGAGTATTACCGTGTGAGTAGCATCACTTACGGCATTGCATCCGCGTTGACTGAAGTCACGTTGCCAACTATTCACGAAACTTGGAAATATTCACCAAAATAAATCTTATTAATTAATAATTCATTCTGGCAATTTTAACTACTAACGAAGGCAATTATATTGTGATTTTAAATCTTGTAATAAATTTAGATTGTCGTTTGACTCTTTCTTTGACAAGGGTCACAATGTCTTCAGTCACGTGATGCGGCTGCCATTTCCGTTAGAAAAATATTTTCCACAGGTTTTGGTGAATTATTCTTGTAAATGCCCCATAAGGTATGAAAATCGTAACGTCATTGCGTTCCTATATCCATTTGCTGTGTTCTACTAGGCTTTTTTCGCTATGTTAAGCCGGCACTTTTGCCAGAATATTAAAAAAGCATAAACCCGGGAAGGTTTCTCCTTATAAACCCATAGTAATTTAAAGTCAAATAATTCAAAATTTTGCACTAAGGGTATGAAAATTCAACGCCATTGTATAGGAAATGGTTCAAACTATCATTTGAAACATTTTTGCGGGGTACTTAAGGTAGTCGCTCGGATATAATACCTTAATGGCACGTGCTGAGTCTCTTGGTCTTCGGTATCCCAGAGATTTGGGATTTTCAATGTAAATTGGGTCGATAAAAGTTTTCGATTTGGTCTCTTGTCGCATCTATACTACAAGCAGGACGCGGTTCTAAGATTTTCTTCTCCTGTGATGAACGACAGCATTTGCTGTAAATATTTATTCCGCGCCGTCTTTAATTCAGGTGAAAAATATCCACCCGTGATCTTCGGAAGTTGAAGCTGGTTAATTATTATAGAGTCTGCATATTTGCGTTTAGAGTATCAGAGGAAGAACCAGATGATTTGTAATAGATTCATATGGAACGTATCATGCTTGGAGACAGATATAAAGGTTGTGCAAATTTTAAATTGTGAATCGACTGTGCTATAAACAAAAATTCTAGTTAGGTTCTATCGATTGAATATTTTACTATGTGATGTACGTTCTCAGTCAGCTACTGGTTATGATTAATTGATTTTTAAGATCAACGAGCAGAAATCACTGATTGGGAAATTTTTGCTCTGTTCTCATTCTCGGGTAATGACCTAGCAATGACTAATCTGAGATCATCTGAGTAATTCGAATTGGGTCAGATGAAAAATTACCTCCAACAATTACATCGTCAAATAGCTTGTTAGGGATAGAACAAATCATTACTACTCATACAGAATTTTTCATACCCTACAGTCAATTCTCTCTTGTTATCTATGAAGAAACGTCTTTATAAAAATGTGAAAGAGACTACTTTTCAGACAACTCGCAAATATTACCATATCAATCTGAATACGTTCATTAACATATTTTTTTAATTTATTGGAAATCCTAAGTACATTGTTATGTATCTTTTGGGGTGCAGTTGACAATATCGCGAGATAATTATGCCCTTCTGTCGTAATACTGCTCGTAATTTACGCTACGACGATCCCACCCTTTGTATTATATGTAACATAAAGCAAATCTCTTTAATCTATTTGCACACCACTATTGCTCCTGTTCGAGTACGCGAATTCGCATCTTTGATATCGTTATGATATGAAAGTGCATGCACCATAATTCCATCTCTAATCGCAATATAGTACGTACTTTTGAAACTACATCGTATGCATCTCATGAGTTATTCTCTTATAGCTCCTATGAGCTAATAACTTGCATAAGAAAACGAGGGAGGCGTGTACTGAAAAAGGGTGGTATATCATAAAACATTTTTTTCTACTTTCTCTTATGGGGGTAGTGTATCTGAATGTTCTAATCGTTATATGATCGCATTGCTCTAAAATCCTGTGTATGCTCTATATAATTAAAGATGTTTAAAAGATATATTCGCTTCATAATTCGTGGAACATTTTGTTAAGTGCTTTTCCTGGATTTGTTCTTTTCGAACTCAGATACTTCAAAGGAAAAGCAGAATTTATGAGGCAAATATTCAAAATTGAGCAAGAATCTTATTTTTTAATTTTATTTAGGGATGACAATGTCATAGTAAGTTATTTGCCGTTATATTGTTTTTAGAACAAACTGAAAAGATAATTTTTATTCATGTCTCTGATAAATTTATTTCAAGTTTAGAAATGCAAAAGTTCTAGAAATATTAAATTAGCTCATAATTATTTACGAAGCTGAAATTTTGAATCAATAGTATTGAGTGATATTTATATTTTCGATAAAGCAGTTAGTTCTATGTCCGTACGTTTGTCAGATGATTTCGTTATAACGGTATAGAATGAGACCATTGAAAAATCTTGACTAAATATTGTACGGAACTTATGAAATTACACTGTGGCTTGTGAATTATGGCTAGGAGAACTAGGTGTTAAAATTAGATGCCCAAGTAATGTTTTAACAATAATCGGATTAGAAAGAGCTACAAAATGTCCTGCTGAGAGAGCTATGAAATGAACATAGCTTTACTCATTGCGTGCCCTTTCATAAAAAGAGTAAACCAGGATGACGGTTTCACTATCAATAAAATCTTGTTCGGTGTTTGTTTTACTTACCTAATAGAAAGAAATTAAAATGTCAGAGCTACCAAGAACTCGTTCTTTTTTCTCATTATAGTACATTATTCAAATCCAAGTGAGGTCTGTCGATGCTTGTGCTTCAACGACCAGACCGACTCCCATTACTTCCCTGCATTTTTGGGAAATGAGAGACATCTTATCTCTTAGGTCAAATATGCATAAGCGTGATATTAGCCACATCATCTTGTGACGAAGTTAGAGCACTCGAACCGAGGTCAAGAAATTACGGAGCTCTACACTCCGTGAAAACCATGGGCATAAGTTCATCAACCTGGGAGAACCATTACAGTTGAACCCAGTAAAGTAAGTGTTTAATTTGTAGCTATTTTATAGCTGTTTAATTACAAGAAACATATTTTTTCCGGCTATGTTTACAATTCTGTCAGCTTGATATGAAGGTGGCAGAGGCATACCGCTAATGTCCAATAAAAATAATAGGCAGGACCAGAATCTGTGGTGATACAGTTTGATTGCTTACCTTGATGTCATTGGATTGCTTAGATGTATAAGGGTTGTAAATTTTTACTTTGGGAAACTTAAGTTTTTTATTCTGGCATGCATTATATGGAAATATTGACTGAATAAGAGAAGATTGCATTTCTTTTATAATAGTGGAACGTGTTCGATATTTAGAGTTCAATGAAATTCATAACTGTACATTTGTATGAAATATTACGCAGATTAATGTTTGATCATCAATTTCGACAAAACTATTTTGCAGAATTCTGGATCATGAAACACCGTGTTAAAAAAATATGTTTATGGCTCATTGTTAGCTAATGCTCAGAATATTTCTCTCGCGTTTTCCAGTTTAACCTGACCCAGAATTTAACTCGTTGAAATGCTTGAAAAATAATTATCACCTTGGCTGCTTACAAAATACAAATATACCTCTCTGTATTTGTTTTTATTAGCATGTTAATTACGTTGTCGTTAGTACACATCATGTACAGGCAACGTTGGGAAGTGCATGAAAAGGTAATCGATAGGCGAAATGAAAATAGCATATTGATCGTTATTGTTTACAAAGCTTACCGGCCAGAATTCTGTTGCCTCTGCTCTTTGTGTTTTTATGAAGAATGTTGATGCAAAAAAAATATCCTATTGTTCGTAGAAACAGGAAAGAAGAGGAAATATTTTGAAGGCTTGTCCGGAAAGGCGGTGTTTGGGGAAAGGTTCGCTTTGGTGGCTAAGATATTTGGATCAAAGCGAAAAGAAAATTATGTATCGTGGATTGTTGATGTTAGGTTTGTTCCTTGTGGAAGCTTCGGTGCTCCCTCAAGGAATAAATATAAAGAACGTATTACTAGAAAGCCTCGCTCATGTGTCACTCAGTTTATATTATGGAGCCTTACTATTCTTTTTACAATTATACAAATGTAATTTGTAAGATTATATGCAGTGACAAATAATAGTATTATTTGTTTAAAATATGTGAATACGGGAATAAATCAATGCATCTATGATAGTATTGAGTCAATCCAAGTAACTAGCCAGTGGTATAATAAAGAATGAAAGATGATCGGTGGATAATACATATTGGGTCATTTACTATTCCTACCGCACTTTCTCATGTTCAACATTGAATAAATTAACATATAACTTTCCAAATATAACTGCTTATAATATGTGAATCAAACTGTGAGATCATTTATCCTGTTCAGGTTATTTTCAGATCTTTTATGTGTTTTTTTCCAAACTAACTTTTATGTTTCGTAGCTCCTAACTTTACTTGGAGGAAATAATTTATAATTACTCCTCCTTATTACGAATTCTTTTTTATCCATTAAACACAACCTTCGTAAAAGAAGAGAAATTGCCTTCGTGGAGCTACTCTTACAAAGGTAACACCTTCCTTTGAAGGTAGAAGTGATGTTTGCAGGAAGAACGCCTTTACGACAGCTGCTGAGACAATCGTTTCCTCCCCGGAGCCCAAGGAGACATCGAATTTTACAGAGATGTGTACACAGCCGCTTCACTATTCAAATCTTTCACTTGAACACTAATATGGTTTATCTAGTGGCGTTTCTTGGGGTGAATAAGAATTTAGAGGGAACTTTAGACTAGCGATAATTTAAAGATAACCGTTAACTGTCAGTGTAGAATTTAGTTCGACGTTGGAATAACTTCTAAAAAATTTTAAATTTGTGCCAAGTGAAATGTCATATTGTTTTAAATATACGAAAAAGAATTCTTATTCTTCGGGGGCGGGGGTTATCGCCCTAATACGCCTCTCTTATTCACACCTCTGTCTACCTGGTCTGCGTCGTGTTCTTAGTTTTGTAAATACACATTAAGTATTCCTAATACGTCATGCAGTCCAACCACGAGGAATTCATAACTTATAATGTGTTGATTCCGAAGATAATATAAAAAGGCAGCTTATAGAAGATAGTTCAACATGAAAATGTGTATGAATCTTCGTCGTGGGCCTGGTATAATTTACCTACACAACAAACTATACATTAATTGACATTAATTTAATTGAATTTCATCATCCATGTACAATCCTGTGAGGCGAATTTCATGAGCATGATAATGAAGGAAACGGAATAATTTTCAATAGTCTCAAAAAATATTTCATTCTATCGCGCAGAGCAGTGGGGATGAATATTAGCACAAAAAGTACTTCGATATAAAACAATGCAGAAAATGGAGAGCATTACTAGTTCATTTACAGAACAAGTATGGCCGTTGTCAATCCGTTCTTCCTTAAAATTAAATCGATTTTCAATGACATTAGTTAGTTAGTTAAGTTAGATAATTTCAATTCACTGATTATATGGTGATCTGGTTATTCTGGCTATAAGATCTGATTATTCTCCTAACCACTACTAGTGAGTGAAGGAATTGGGGAGTGATGATTGGCTTCCGCGAAGCGTCAGTGGACCGACATTTGCCTGGAGCAAATGAGGGAAGCCCGTGCGGAAAATCTCACCAGCTGAGCGCAGAATGAAAGAGCTCCGAATCAGTCAAGGAACGTAAGGCTTCCGCAATCGATGTAATAAATCGAAATATGAAGCTTCGAATGTTCGATTGTCAGGACCACTTTCAGTTCCAATCAGCGTTGGTTAATTGGGACTGAAATATAAGGAATGACTTTCATCAACAGCTATTTTCATACAGTATACTTTTGCCTGAAGTTAACATGCAATTTTATCTGCGCTTACAATAACCCCTTTTCGTTCTTCAAGAATTAGAACAGGTGTCTCTCATTTTCGCACATTTCAGAATTTTATGAAATTTTTTGTTCAGTTGTAATATGCATGTGAACTATCCGCTTGAAAATGAGAACCCACGAGTAAGTAATGTTTTCACAGTTTTGAAATTTTGGCATTTACATAGTGAACAATACCTGACAAACAAATGGTTACGTCCTTTTTCGCTAGCCTATAATTTTCCTCTATCCCACAACAAAGTCGGATCAATTTTGAAGGTCTCATAAGTGCTAAGTAAAGAAATGTCTATCATGTTTTAATATTTTCTTAATATTTTTCTAACCTCGTCTCTTGTGTGTTTTGTGTCAATGCATGCCATCACCTTCCAAAGTAATATCAATCAATATTCTCGCAAGGAACATTCACCCACAGCTGCTTCATCCTCCTATTCATATGAAATAAATTAGAAGTTGTGTGTCAGGCATCAACGTGCCCATCTGCGGAAATTCGCGTACCAATAAAATATATAAGAACCCTCAGGAGAGCAGCGGACAATTCGCGGAGCGACCGTAAATCCCCTTGGGAGGGAGTTATACAGCAGTTTACGACACTGTGCAGCCGCACGGAGAAACCAGAAGGGAAGAAAAACGCTACACAAGTGGCGTCGGTGGCGACACAGCGCCTCTCGCAGCTTCTCCCTCCGCACGCTCGCCACATGCTCACTCCTCGCCCGTTGAATTTCGCTGCGCCAGCCGCTGACGTCGCCGCGACGTCTCACGCCTCCGCCTCTGTCGACGACGCCCCTATCTCCCACGCCGCGCTCCAGTGACGCTGACGTCATCTGGTCTCTTTATTGAGTGCAGGACATCGAACGGAATATTTTGTGTCTCTGTTTATGTTTAGTTTGGTGTCAGTTCGTCTGTGAAAATGAGTGCTAAATATTCGGGAAGTGGTCAAATAACTTATTTCCAAATTAAGTTTGAATAATGGTGTTAAAAAGTTCATATTCTCGATTACAAATATACTCTTTTAAAACGCTAATCTATTTTAATAGTTCCAAATTACAATTGTTAGATTATGATGAAAATGTACATTTTACGCGTCTGGTACCGATATAGTTTTTGGGAATTCTCTGTGCATGACCACCTTTTCTAATGTTGAAATTGTGACCGACGAATTCATATTTGAGGTGGTATAACTCAATGAAATGTCATTTTGAGAAACAGTGTTTTACTAGAGGGGTTGTAAAAATCGTCAATATTATATTTTCTATACATGAAGTCAAACGACTTTGTAATACATTTAGAAAGACTTTCGCCACTTTTTTCCACCGCGTCACATCGTAAATGTTGCAGTTCAAAAGTATCGTTTACTGACTTTAAATAAAATTCCACGATATGAATTGAAACTGTCTGGAAATGGTGTTCACTATTTACTCAACTGATAGCAAGTTTTCTTGTAAAGAAGAATTTACAATGTGTTTCTCTCCGTATTATGTTTTCCTTGACTTTTTACATTTGTTTTGAATATCACTTGATTTCCTTCGGTGCATTATTTTCTCTTTCAAGGGCAATAAGGAGGAATGTGAACTCTCCATTTCGTTTAAAAGTCTTCTTCAAAACGTGCTAAAGAATTGCTGCGCCGATTCATCGAAGTGGAGTGGAATAGATTTTATCTAAATGTGTAGTAAATATGTAAAGTTAAAGTTATTGTAACTCGTTTTGTTTTCTAAAACAACTTTTTAAGTGATCTGAAACGGTCAATATTAACTAATTAATCATTCACTGTCTGCTCAGAATTGGTATTGTGGTTTTATTCCAAAAATTTGGTCCATAATGGTAAACCTTCGGTCCACTTTGTTTATTTAATGTAAGGTAAAAAGGAGGTGAGAAACTCATTCGATTTTTCATTATGATGTCGATTTAACTCAGCTTTCTCCATTTATTTTTCGAAAATCTCATACATTTGACCATCTAATATGGCGTTTAGGATCATACTAGCTCAAGAATTGGCTTACATTCTCAGCAACAACTACTCTGATTCTGTTTCATACAACTGCTTCATCACTAACGATATTCTTGACATTGTGTAGATTAAACATATCACAATCTCCATGCATGGAACAGATTTCGTTTCTTATGACCAGCACTCTGAGATCGATTTGCATGAGTTCCGTGGCCTGCATCGACCATAGCCTCATATTCCACCTGCCTCCAAAGCAATCATGTCTCGCCGAGTTCTAATAGCATAGAAGCATATAACACCTTCTCTACTACCCTCTTTACTGATTTCTACCTTTTGTTTTTTGCAGTTTGATTTTATGTGTTGTATAATAATTGTATTTTAAGGTGTTATGTCCGTGTTGACTAAAGTCAAGTTGCCAACTATTCACGAAACTTGGATATATTGAACAAAAGGAATTCTAATTAATTAATAATTCGCTGAGTTTTAAATGTTGGACGAGGACAATTATTTTGTGCTTTTAAAACTTGATAATAATTTTATATTGTCGTTTGACTCTGCCTTTGACAAGTGTATTGTCTTCAGTTACCTGATGCTGCTGACATTTCCGTCAGAACAGTACTTTCCACATTTTTTGGTGCCTTCTTGGAAATACCTCGTAAGGTATAAAAAGTTTAAAGTCATTCCTTTCCTTTACCCATTTGCTATGTTTTAGTAGGGTTTTTTCGTTATATTAATCCGGTACTTTTATCAGGATACAAAAAAAAAAAGCTTGCGAAAGTACTCCACGTAAGCACATAGTAATTTAAAGTCAGGATATGCTCAGCTACTATACTAAATCTGAAAGTGTAGCTTGTTTGCCGCAAAACTTTCAGCCGAAAACATGAGAGGAAGAAATAAATCTGATGTGCGATTAGAACCAATACAAAATAAAATGTTTTCTTTGCCTTTAAACAAGTGTCAGTCATCTTGATAATGAAACATTTGCAGTAAATAAAAATAAAATTACTCAAAGTAGCTGTATTCAAGGATAAATTTATGTTATCTTTGAAGTCACATTTTTTGTGCGTAATGTTCATTCAATTCTAAGAATGAGAGCGGCAGTGGCCTCGCTGATCGCTGACGAAGCACCATCCACAGCGTGTGGGTTCTCTTGTCTTGGACCGCGCGTGTATCCAAACGCTCCAATGCCCCACTGAGAATCCACTGAATGGCTTGTGTGATGATCGCTCAGCTCGTTTTGCATTCAATTCGTCTGCGGTGGTCATATCGATCGCAATCTTTGTCCGCGCAGCGACGTGCCGGGGCTAGCTACGATCTCCAGTTAGAGCTGTTATTCCCAAGCGGCCGACGCTCCTCGACGAGCCAAGTTATAGGNCCCCCAAAAAAAAAAAAAAAAAAAAAAACGGCTGTTGAAGGAACTAAATCGATTCATGTCGGAAAGTGAGAGGCTATTGGGTAAAGATGTTCCCTTCGTGCAAGTGGCGAAAAGATAAGTCATTTGGCAGAAACTGTAGCTGGCTAAAGAGAGGGTTAGTCTCCCCTGCCTCCTCCCAATGTTCGAACATTACTTATGAATTTAATATTTCACATGTTGAATGAATAATATGCTGTATATTTTCACATTTATCTACCGTCGATAAGGTACCGTCGATAAGGTAACGTTGACTTTGAAAACGTTGTGGTCGTTTTAAAAGTCTGTGCTTTATGGATAGAGAGTGAATAGTGGAGAGTCCTTATCATTTCGTTTAGAAACTATTTAAGAACAATAAGTCCGGATAAAAATACTTAAAACGAGTTTGAAGATTGAAGTATTTATAGCTCTGTTTCAAAACTTTCCTCGCATCGCTTTTGTTTACTTCGTGAAGTCCTTCCAGTTCATGGGTAAAATTCTTCAAACTAATTATGTATTCGTACAACTTTTTCTCAATGTCTACGAAGATTTTATCGTAATCTCCGAACCTCGGACAATCCTGCAACCCAAATTGAATTGTAATCATTTCATTTACTCTATAATGTACGTATTAGTGTATATCATTGAAACAATGTTTTCAGATATTGTCAATAAACATGAAATTCTAGCGTTTTATTTTTTTCTCATTAAAAAAATCATAATAACTAGTTTTAATAATATTTTCTTTTCCGGTATTTCAACAATTAATGGATTTTGTTTTATATTTTTCATATTGATGTAAAGAATCATCACTCCCTTTCAAAGTTAGTTTTAACGCAATTCAGAGAATACAATTACAATAGTGCAACACAGCTATTAACACTTCATTGTACTTACTGGACAGGCAACATAGTCACATCACTTGTGGTAGGTACGTCCATTTAATTATTTTATGCAATTAAGAAGTATAAATATTTATTTTGTTAATACTCTTATGTGAAGTGATCTAACAATAAGAGGTCCACTATGTATAATAAAGGGTCGTAATGTCTTATTTGCTCTTTTTATCTAATAAAATAAATAAATAAATGTAATATCGATGAAACGCGTTTCGTACGAACGCGGACACCGATGAAACCTCGTTGTATGAGAGCCTATTTCTTATAGAAGTTGAAATTAATTCCTATATTTTTCTGCGGACCACAAAAATTCTCTCGTGTACCACCAGGGTCTCGCGCACCACTGGTTGTGATCGCACATTTAATATTTCATTCTTCCTAGTCATTGCTATTAACAAATTCCGTATTAATCTACATTATTGTAACATAAAAATTCTTTGTAACAAAATTCTTAAATGTATTGTAACAAAAAAATAGATTTTTAACTTATTTTTGTAACTACAAAACTAAGTTAAAACTCTATTTACAGATTTACTTGAACACTCCATTTCTTACGAAACGCCAATCCAAACACCGCTTTGCGTGAAACGCGTTTCAATGAAACCATTTTTGGTCGTTTCATTAATATGCGTTGCATGAAACGCGGTGAGCACGTCCCAAGGTATTGTAATGAGTTAGGTTTCAAGGAATGCGATTGTCAACGTTACCTAGTAACGTATGAATGTTATGCGGTGAGCAGTCCCCACCCCGGTTTACTGCATACCATATAGGTTATTTGGTAACGTTGACAATTGACTATGTTAGTATATCGTTGTAAGCGAGTGTGACAAATCATGATGGTGATGGTGTGTATGCAATAGGTCTGTGTGGTATGGCAGTGGCAGTCTGATGAATTATTAATATATGATATACAGCCCTGAAGCAGAAAAAATAAATTTTTCGAAATGTTGGCTTTATAAATTTTTTTACCTTAACTCCAAACTAATGTTTATATTCATTGCTGCTCGATTGTGAGAGTTATTGTTTATTAACATGTGTCATTCATCTTTTCTCCACACCATTTTAAAAATTGCATTCCTAGAGTGATTGTGGAATATGTTATTCCACTGTCTCTCTGGTACATTAGGATATATGCTTAATTTACAAAAACATTGCCCAGTTATATCACCGAGTTAATAAGAAAGAAGCGCTGAATACTGAGAACTCTCATTACTTAGAATGCAGTTCTATACATATTTTATTCCAGCGTAGTTATTACCTGTCTTTTTCTTGATTTGATTCTCAAGCATCCAGAAATTAGGGAAGGAAGTGATTTCACGAAGAACTCACATTTTTTTGCATTTCTTGTACTCAATGTATAATGAAGTCGCTCTTTTGTGAACAGTTAATTAGTACACGCTGTATTCTTACCTCTTCCCTGCTCTTTCTCGCGTCATGTGTGATAAATGAAAGTTTCAAATATAAAAACCCCTCGGGGATTCGAATTCCTGATATTAACGCTCGTGATGAGATATTAGCTCTAAGAGGAGAGCCTCGAAAAATAAAATGGAGAAACGAGAAAATTATCAGACGCCTCGCGATCCTTTCCTACTTCTGAATCCACCACATTTTGTCGAAGATTCCCTGACAACGAAATTGGACGACGCTATTTTTAGAAACGAATATGAAACTTGGTAGCTCCCCTTTAATAGTGTCATCGACGTCATATCTTGCTGTATTTTTACTTTATGTAATATTCATTGTATTATTTATTCAGACCTGGGAAACTTTATGGAGAATTTATTGTAATTGTGAAGTATATTGTATGTAATCATTGTGACAGCTGTACAATTCCATATTACATACACGAATTATTTAACTAATAAATGACTCAACGGAAATCACAAAATTTTAAATCAATCTCATAAAAATGTGTTTTGTCACATTTAACTTCGTTCGTTCTTAAAATTCGTGCGACATTTACTGATGCGGTCGGTCCGCGCGACCTGCTCTCCGACGCTACTACTGCGGTAGCTGAACTGCGAGAGGGTGGTTAAAGGGCGTTGCCGAAGGGCACGCGCTCCGCATGCCTCGCCGTTTGCTCTCTCAGCCGGAGGCGCCGTCATCCTCAGCTTCTCTATGGTTATGTGCTGAGAACCTTGCCCGCGAGGGCTTAGGCGGTCCTGTCCTCAGCCACAGCCTCCCGTTGCGAGGGATGGAGGGAGCGACGAGGTCACGTGCCTAACCATTATTAAATAAAGCAGGAGTTGGGCGTAGACGATGATATTGGAGTATCAGAGAGGGGGTGACTCCTGGTATGAATCATGCGATACCCCTTTCTTGATCATTTGACTCTTATCAACGGGAAATGGTTAAAACTTTTCATCCCTCGCGTGACGTGACAATGATTCGAGAATATTTACGTTTTGGATGCGTGTCTCCTCTTCATCCGAAAGTCTGGAGTGAAAGTGAAGTTACGAGCGCATATATGTTTGTTGCGGAGATACCTTGTATTCAGACGTTCGGAGGGTAACGTAAATGGGGAGAAGAACCCACTAGTGTGAATGATGGTTGAAACTGATTCTATAGAACAGAAGAAAATCGCACACCAAACTCCAACTACTTCAGACAATGAGAGAAGAGGATGGAGGGAGGGAAATGCACAATGAAATAAGTTTTGGTCAACTGACGCAAAAGACAAATAGAAAGGACAAAATACGTTTTGTGGCAGAATAGATAAGCAAATACCAATTAGATTTTTCTAGATGCACCAAAAAAGTATTCTAATTCGTGTAGAACAATTCTTCTCTTCCAATTCTATCGTAACGATATGACATTAATGATCTAGCTACTTAGCATTCAATTCTATAATTTTTGCTCTTTAAAACTCTCCGCTTAATATGTATAAATCTGAAAAAGACCTGTAATTCTAATGTTAATCTGGTGTTGAATCAAATAAATAGGGTTTTCTAGTGTTAGTTTTGTAAAGAATAAGATTTTTTAAGTTTTAGTTGTGTGTAGAATAGTAACTGCTTTGTTTTCACAATAATGTCAATTTTTTTATTTTTTGTCATTAGTTCAAGCTCGCACAATAAGTTATTTCATTACTATTACGCCTGTGTATTATTATTCTTGGTACATGAGTTTTGTATCTTGTACTTATGTTTAATTTAATTTTCTAACAATTATGTTATTTTCAAAATAGCTGTTTTGGGATTTCCTGTAGCTATTGTATAAATAAATAAATAAATAAAATAAAGAGGTTGCGCAAGTTAGTGCGAGTCGGGACGTATTTTTGCGCCTCTTAGTGCCGGAGATATCGCAGGCTAATGAGATGCAATTCTCCTTATCTATGGTATTTTCCTCTTCACCCAAAAACCAAAGGATATGGAGGATTAAACCACATGAGTGAAGTCTCTCAAGCTATCAATGCGTCGGGTTTTCATGAGAATTGTGAGGGACGGTGAAATGAGCGTTAATGGGGACACCTCTTCTTGCTTCATTCCATTTACCATAAGCACATCACATTCTGCATCACTTAGTGACAACTCTTGTTCTGTTGACCTGAGTGAGCGTAGAATGGGGATTTTGTGTTCTTTTCATATGAGATTCATTAACTCAAAACAATGCATTCTTGTTGGTATGTAATTTCGTTAAAGCTCTTAATTCTTCCGCGCGTAGAGAACGAATTGTTGAAATGAAACAGAAAGCATACATTGGGGAAACTTATAAAGTTATCTTAACCATTTCGGCTCTGTGATATTACACCAAATACTTGCATGAGCAAAGCTGCATATCTTTCTAATTTTTCGAGAAGCACGAAATAGCAACATCATCTCTTCACTTCTCTTTGTGACTTTTTATTTTATTGAATCTGACCCGTAAAAAGTTTTGCTACGACTTCAGTACTTGAATGAAATCGCGAAACGCCTCCATCCTGGAACTCATTCCGGCTGGAACGTATTAAGGTTATGCCTTGTCGGGCGCTTGTGATAAACGGTGCGGCACCGAGAACATCCGAAAGAGCTGGGCGCCGCCGCCCTCTAGCTCATTGCCTGTTCGCCAAGTTGTTCCCTTCCCTCAGCCTGTACTCAGACGGATCCAAGCTTGTGCGGATAGGGGGATGTTTCCAGTGTTGATGGGTGGGGAAAGAGCTTGGGAACGAGATAAAACAGTATTTAACTTCGTATTGCTAGTCCCATTTGCGTGCGTTATCTATAAATATTCCTTATTACCCGGGGGTGAATCGGTGGTTACACAGAGGAACTGTTGCGCAATCCTACGCTGAAGTTGTTTGGGTATTCATTATTTACAAAATCATGAAATATGTCATGATTTTCGTTAGTGTTCTTTCTAAATGTTCCTTTTCCTCCGAGAACTGTGAGGAACGTCTCCAAAAACATTATTTGGCAACACAGTGACAGCAAGACTGAATACACATTAATGCGGTGCTTCCCCATTCCTTCGTGTTTTTTCTGAGCATATATTTCCAAATTCTTGAATAAGACCTGTAATTGTAGAGATAATAACAGAAGAATACATTTCACGCGTTGGTAACACTAAAACACGAAAAAGTCGTAAGGAGGAAGAAATCCTCGGAGGTGTACGGCATTTTCTGTATCGCAAAGTGATCCTATTTGGGCCTTCCAGTTACTTTCTCGGATGAATGAAAATGGTTATCATCAGACCGAACATGAATATACTCTGTTATATTATTTACCAAATTTTGGACTGTAGATTGAATACTTTTTATAATGTTTAATATCAATAATGAAGAAAATTCTAAATATTCATCACAGCCATAAAAGAGAATATAAATGCCTCACGATTCTTGAGTAATTAATAGTTCTCCAAAGTTGGTACAAGTATTTTTATTTTAATATTCCTAATAAATTTTAAACTCTATTTAAAGTTATAATTTTATCGATGAATTAGTTTTTAAATTCAAATGTAAATTAAGAAGAAATACAGTAATAAAATTTTGAAGATTTAGTTGTGTCTCGAATCTAAAAGGAAAATAATTATTTTGGCAATCATGTGCGAATCGAACGAATATTTTATTTGAGCATTGTTATTTATGCGATGATGAAAAATTTGTTTTTGTATAAGATTTATGCTCTTTTTTTGTTTTGAGGGCGTCTATACTGTACTAATGAAAACATTGTGGAATGAAGGTCTTCGAGAAACGTTTTTAACCTTGGTATAGCAGATCGTATAGGTTTATTGGATATAAACTATCAGTTTTATCCACCAAGTTCATGGTTGTGTTGAAGAGAAAACTTTGTTTTCTTCCTTGTCTACATCGTAAGCTCTAACTCTTGTTTAATGTGCCGCTTATGAAAGTTTCCGGGGTTAGGCGATCAATCCGCTCTTAGACGTAACCATTAAGAGAGTCCCCCAACGCGAAGTCCGGTGTGGAGGCAACTGGATCTCCAACTTCCCCTTATTCTAGAGATGACACCGGGTAATTCTGGTGCAAGGGAAGCTGAGAGATGTGGTTTGCGGGTGACATTACTATATTGAGGGAAGTTTTACGAGAGCTCATAGGACGCTGAGTTCTCTCCGTGCGTATTGCGGCGTGCCACACGTGACTCGCTCGGGAGTCGAACTCAAGTCTCACCACAAAGGCTACGACGCTTTTTGTGAGAACTTCCGCCCATACAGAACACTTTATGACCCTCGTTGGTAATAGCCAGTTTCGTGGGTGTTTTTTTATGAATTTAATTGAGATATTGCACTCGTACGAGACATAACACATCTCGTGACTAGCGTCTTAGAAGTCCAGAAAGTCTGCGGAAAAGCTGTTACCTTTTATATGGGTCGCACGAGTATTCTACAGTAGTTAGACTAGACCATTATTTTGTTTAGTTCCTTTTATGATTGAGCTAGATATAACTAATACTTCTAAGCTTCTTCTTCCTTTTCTTCTCTTATTCCCATGTTTCATGGTGTTTTAGTAGTTTGCCATTTTGATGAGTTATTACCCCTGCGTGTCATTATACGTATTTCAGGGTAATGATACATGGTAGAGATGGTGGAATGAATCAGGTGATGTATACAAAGTATTCACTAACGACCGCAACTTACATCACAATCGTCGACTTATGGGAGCGAATTCATTATATATTTGTCCTGTATGGCGTGAACATTGTCAAAAATACGTAAAAATTAACTTAACTAGGAAATACGAAATGAAGCAATCCGTATTTCCATGTCAGTAAATAAATCATTCCTTTAATTGATCATTCATTTTGCGTGAAAAGGAAAAGTTGATACCCTTCGGATTCTTTTCGCTTACATATTTATTTCTTGAAGCTATATTTTATGAATTAATGCAGTGTTTCGACGTAAATTGCCTCATAAGTTTTCAAACAGTTCTCTTACATTGATTATTTTATTTTAGTAATTATGTTATGTATCTCTAGATTTGTGTACCCTAGTACCCCTTTGTGTAGGTTTCTATAAGTTTGCAAACTTTCTAATTTAACTATTGTGTATGATTAACAAAAATACATAACCCATGTTTTGAAGTATTTTCTTTCCTTGTACGTTGAACATATCAGCAAATCTTGCATTCATGTAATTTTACTCAATAAGTTCTTATTAATCATGTTACGTCGAATGAAAATGGGAGACGGGACCGGGGTTCGAACCCGGGACCTTGAGCCTACCGACTGCGCCATCCCGTTCGCCACCCGGGCCCGTCTACCATTTTCATTCAACTTGTGAAACCCAAAGACCTCTGAGGTGGTCTCGTAGAGACTAAACTCCTCATCTGAGGCGACAGATGATTAATCTGTTACCTGGTGGTGAGGTTCACCGAAATCTAAGAGTTTCTATGTTTGTGAACCAGAAGTGAAAAAATATTACCCAAATACAGTACTTCCTAAGGGAGTCGCCTCAGATGAGGAGTTTAATCTCTCATTTTCTCTCAAGGTACCGGGTTCGAACCCCGGTCCCGTCACCCATTTTCATTCGACGTAACATGATTAATAAGAACTTATTGAGTAAAATTACATGAATGCAAGATTAATCATTCGACGTAACATGATTAATCTATTACCTGGCGGTGAGGTTCACCGCAATCTAAGAGATTTCTATGTTTGTGAATCAATATGTTCTGTCTCGCGAAGATACGAGAAGGTACTTTCTGACCTCCAGTTTTACACTTCATTTTTTTGTGAGGCTTTAGGGCTCGTCAACGGCAGGGTCATTAGAGCCCTTTTTTCACTTGAAACCTTGCAATATTTATCTGACTTAATTTTCGTGTTAGTAGAATTGCCACAGTTCAACATCTTGTTTAATGTAAATGCGAACCAGGTACTATCAGTCTATTAGTTAGAACATAAAATAAAATTACAAAATATAAAAATATAACTAGGAATAATAAAGCAATACAAAACTAATCAAGAAACACATTTTTATTGTAATTCATTTCATTTTCAGTTTTGTTATCTATCATATGTTAAGTTTCGTTAGTCTCATTGTGCTTTGTTTCTCGTATATTACAGCATGGGGACCGAAAACATCCTTTCATACGTTTTACTAAATAATAAAATGATAGAAGACTAAAACTTTTATTACAAATTACAATATTCTATTATTTTACGTTGAATAAAAATTGTGTATTGCGATTTCGGAATGCAATCCTCTGGACTGAAATTTTCGTATGACAAGAACAACTTACCCAGCCACCAGCCATGGTTTTTGCTCTCTATTCTAAGCTGTTATCTATTTTTTTCGGTTAATTTTAGTCTCCCTCAATTGTGACAACCCTGTCTACTATACTATCATTGCAGAGTTCTTAATGTTACTTGTATTTCTTCTGTCTTCCACATTTTCAGCTGCACCGTTTTGCTTCATGTCAACGTTACCCGCCTCTTCCAAAAGGAGACGTCATTTTGTTTCTGCGAAAATGTCCCTTAATATCCCTATTTCTATCACGTAATTTTCAAATTCCATGTAACAATTCTTTTCATCAAGTAATTTTGTCTTATCCCATAATCCCAAAATTTTCTTCCCTATTTCCTTCGGATATCTTGACCTTTCAAGTCCATGAAGTTCACAATCCCATAATATATGGTTAGGTGTCTTCTCCTTCTTTAGAAACGCATTGTTTCCCGATTCTATACAGATATTCTTGAAAATTTCCATGATGTCAGAAATTACTACTACAACAGTGGACTAGGGGAGAACCATTTATTGTTTCTTTCTCTTAACGCCACATCCTATATATTTCTATGTTTCTCTCCCTTTTGCACTGTTATCCCACCTCTTTTGCTATGCGACCAGAAGTACCCTAGTTAATGCATTTCGTCCCTTCCGTGCTTGCTCCATCTCTTTTCCATGTAGTATTATTTTTCCATCTTTTTTATCAGTCTTCTAAATTTTATTTTCTGAATCTGTAGGTCCACAGGTCATACTACACTCAAAACCTTAAAAAATTCAGTCGACATGGTCTTGTAAAAAAATTAAATTTAAGAAGAACAATATATGTAGTGTTTGAAATTTTCTCTCGAAGTTCACATTAGCAAATCCATGTCCCCAGACAGAACAGTCATAACATAGGATCGATCTTAATCCTCCCCTTTACAAAAGATTCAGCTCCTTGTTCGTAATATTTAATTTACTAAATCCAATTCTCCTTATGTTATTGTAAATGCCTTTGATTTTCTTCAAAGCTGTTATCACTGCGGAATGTTTTTAAGAATATAATAGATAAAATATTAGAACATTCATGAACCTTACCTTTCGGTAAACAAGAGTAGAATCCCTCGCCAGAATTTATTTTCTCCTAATAACATTTATTTATAAAACGTTGATTAAAGAGGAGCTATTATGCTTAGAACTGATCAGTGTGTTCATTTTATTATTTATCGCTACATTCTTCCATAATGTTACTCTCTCCATTGTTCTGTGGCCCATGTCCTTCAGTACGTTAATCATCAGTAGTTTGATGAGTAACACATTTCTCTAAGTTAGAATTTTTCAGTTTTGTTTTTGCAACTATAGCGGATATTATCATTTTTTTGTTATTATATATTTGACTAAAATGTATAATCGAGAATCCCGCGGAGACTGCATTTTTCTCATCCAAATAATTTAATTATAAATATTGTCCTCCGTCCTGCGCTTTGCTTTGTTTTTATAGAACGAACCAGAGATCGTCAAATAGACGATTAGTTGTGTGAGCGGCGCGGCGTCGAACCGCTGACAATGCCTTTAAGTGTCTCTTTAAGTGCAAAGCTCTTTCAGTATGTGAGCGCGTGGGAGTGCGGAGCCGAACGAGATGCTCGGGGTGTTAGAACGTGTTCTGAGCAAAAACGCCTGCCGTGCCACATAAGAACAAGGAATTCGATTCAATGAAAGAGCGGCGTTCGATCTGGGCTGCTTGCAGAGGTAATTGATGTCAGTCGAGTCCACCACTCTTGTGCGATTCGCTTTATCCGTCTATTCGACGCTGGGACCATGCGCTCAGGGACTATCATTTAACATGCGTCTGCTATAAAGGAGTCCAAATGCGCAGCTTTTGCCAGCGCGTCATTGCAGTGGTAACCTAAGCGGGGATTCTCCCCCCGCTCCAGATCTCACGCCGATTTCTCGACCCTGTTATCCGCGCCGCTCTCAATGTCCAACTCATCGTCTCTTTACCCTGTAATTTACTTCGCTGCTCACTTACTTCTCTTCCAATTAGCGCAATCGCGCGGTCGTTCTTATGAGTAACTTCTTCACCAAGCTTTTCTCAACTTAAAGCTGAATTATTCAGTCCGAAGCTTTTGTTGATTATCTTCGATTATAATGTTGCTTTGAATAAATCCTTTATTCCCTTTCGATTCTCCTTCTTGAGTCTGCCACGTTTCTTTTCTATTGTTAATATTCTTCATATTTATATTTAAATGAATCACCCTACAAAATCATTTATCGATCTAGATTTTTTACCAACCTAAGTGGAAACAATGTGAGCCCTTGCGCTATGGGTTGTGAACTCGAGTCTTGCGGAAGACATGGAAGTTCACGAATGTAATATAATCATTCATTTCCCGCATCAAATATTCTTCATTCATTATCAGTCGGTGTTGTCATTCAGATATGAATCAGACTGGCTTCATCAAGAATATGAGACTGTGTAAACGAACTAATACCTAAAACTGTATCACCCATCATTCTCCGATCCCGCTCAGGGAATAGTCGCGGATAACAAAAAAAGGTTTATTCATGATATCCGTAATAACCAACTGCCCTGAAAATTCTTCTTTAAGTGTTGAGATGCTTACCACATCTTATTATTTATTGTTTTCGAACCTTTCTGATTTTCATAATATACTTTTTTCGTATAATATGAGAACACTGTACTCTTCTTCCCACAAGAATGGCGTTATACCAGCCATTACTCTCCTCTTTGCATCGGCAATCTCCTCTTTCCATGGATCTAAAGACCTCAAGTTAATTAATGAGGGACGTCGAACATATTACAAGAATGTTGTCATTAATGTAAATGTCTCCCCGCATGGCACTAGCTTCCCGAAACCGGATTCCAAATTTACTTTTCAAATAGCGCGTGCACTCTGAAGCGCCACGGTCAACATTGACGGCGAGAGAGAAGCCGCCCGCGGGCGCCGCCACTCCCTCACGACCCACCTGCTCTAACTTAAATATTGTACAGTGATATTAGGTAATGAATTAGGTAGGAGCCGGCAGGCAAACGTGGAGAAGACGAGGAATTTATTTTATACAAGTGCAATGAATTATTAAAAAACAGTGGCATGCTTTCGCCTTTAACTGCAGTATATTCATTACATAACACATTTAAAAGATTGGTGAAACAAGAAAAACAGGAAAAACCTAAACCTAAAATCCTAGTTTATTTTTTTTAAAATTATTTACAATTGTGCTCATTTGTTTAATTTCAGTCATTGAAATTTGCTTGAAAAAATGTTTTGTTCATTTTTAACGTTTTACAAAATATGTTTACCGCAAAAGTGACTCTGATGGAATAAGCCACTTATGTGTAAACAATGAGGACTGATAAGGCTGGAAACTGGACTGCTATGTGCAGGTTCAATACATTGATATGTTGTTCCAACCCAACGGAACAGTTTTCTGAATGTATCCCATTAGCAGCACTTAAGCTCCGCGCTTCGTTAGGGGTGCTGAAAACGTCTGGTGCTTCAGAGGAGTAAGAGGGTTCGATGTAGATTCGAAAACCATGTACAAAAGGAAACGGGAGAGGTAGATAGGAAATTGTGTGAGGAGCAACACACATTACTAAATCCTGAATTTGCACCGACAAGATCGCCCAGTTGTGGGTGCGTTACGGAAGTTAATTGACGTTGGGAGTTAGAGGGGTTGTGACTTCGATTCAGAAGCTCCCGAAGCTATCGAGATGTTGTGCAGCAAAATTGGTGTCGATTCCACTAGGAGTAAATGGTTTTCGTTGGTGTTCTCATCTATCTCCACCGCTTATCGAAGATCCGCCAGCACAGTCTTGGAGAGAGCGTGCAGTTATTGCATGGCGGGGTACTAGGACATTCTGAATAAATAACTTGATTCAAGCCACATTTACTTGTATTAAGTAGCTGAACGTCATTGAAGCAATTCGTAGTTTAAAATAAATGCATGCCATTTTATACAAATTGTAACTCAAAAGACAAATATAACCTATTTTTGATTAAGATATATCTCCGATTCTCAAAGGTGTTTTCAAGTGGAAAAGCAGACATTAAAGTTCTGACCTAGAAGAGGAAAATGCTACCATAAAGTCGAGGAACTAGCCGCCTGAAGGAGAAAGTTAGAGAGCACAATGGGAATGGAGTGAGTGAAGAGGTTTTTGAAGGGAGGTCGAGGTATTAATGCAGCTTAGCCGATTGAGCGCTTTTCACAGCCGCCTGCGAGGGGCAAATGAAGGCACTTCCATGTTCACGCTGCTTGAACGATACCGGGCCATCCTCCCGGTTTTCCCCATCGTCCAGCCCACTATCTTTCTTCCGTCAATCCACACTTCCCCTGTACATTCCCGTCTGTCTCAGAGGAACGAATATCCTTTGCACATCACCTCGTCTTGGTCCATTTCCTCCTGCTTCCCTACTTCTTCAGGCTCACACCTCGGTATAAAGGTATTATGTCCGCCTTCACTGAAGTCAAGTTGCCAACTATTCACGAAACTTGGAAATATTCACCAAAAGGGTTCTAATTAATCAATAATTCGCTGCACTGTTTTACTGTTTTACGAGGACTATTATTTTGTGATTTAAAAACTTGATGTAATGTCGTTTTACTTTGTCTTTGTCAAGGGTCGCTTTGTCTTCAGTCACGAGATGCGGCAGCCATTTCCGTCAGGACAGTATAATCCTTTTGTAATGTTCTTTTGTATTTCCTTGTAATTGTATTTTCTTTACGTGTATTTTGTTTCATTATTCTGTCATTTCCTTTCGTATTTTCCTTGTACACCAGAAAAGTGGAATCTCCCACTGTATCGGTATTAAAATTTAAAAAAAACAGTATTTTTCGCAGTTTTTTGGTGAATTATGCTTGTAAATGCCTCGTAAACAAAAATCTTGACGTCATTGCGTTCCGATTTACATTTGCTATGTTCTGGTTGATTTTTTTTCTATGTCAAGCCGAAACTTTTGTTACGAAATAAAAAAAACAAACCCGTGTAAGCTCATAGTCAAATAATTCAAAATTTTGCATTGTAAGGGTATGAAAATCCTTCGCCACCGGATAGGAAATGGTTCAAATTATCATTAGAAACATTTTTTTCGGGTGGGGGGAGTACTTTAGTCTAGTCGCTCTGTCTGATATAATACCGTAATACCCTCTGATCTCTTCCCCTCTCTCAGCCATCTTGATTTCCAACGTCCGTTCTCGATTCCGTCTCTGCCTTCAAACCTCGGAAGTCGTTTTGCCTTTTCCCTCGTTCATTCGCGTCTCGCCTGTTGTCGTCTCATCACGTCATGCCTTTTAATTACGCAGCTTCTCCGTATATTTCCGCGCAATTTTCAATAAATACAATACTTCCGTTAAAAGTACTTCGCTATATCTCAATTTCTGTTTATGGACTTATCTGCCTTGTTTTTAAAGTTCCTCTGTGTTCCTCATTACTTTCATCCAACGATGCAGTGAAATTATTGTCTCTTTTTTTTGTGGGGCGTTAGGGTTCGTCAACATCAAGGTCATTAATGCCCTTATTATTGTCCTCCACGTGGTCATACTTTTTGTAACTGCTTTTTTGACAATAAAGTTTATTATTATTATGTATTGCTAAGAATGCATCAAATCTGAAGAGTACAGACTTATCATTATTGCAAAATATTTTTGAGCTTGTATTTTATAATTTCAATGACTTGCATTAAGCATAATTCCCATCAATAGTTTGAAATTCATCGAGGATTTTTAGTATTCGTTGCGTTTCACTCTTTATTGAGTTAAATTCTATAGGTATTAATGACTACACACCAATTGAAACTTTTAAGAAACATTCGAATCTTCCAAGTGGTATTCACAGGTGCTTTTTTGAAATTTTCTAATCAGATTTGTCCGTATAATTTTTAAGTTGGCCGAGGCAATAAATAAGACGTTCATTGAAGTTTTTATAAATAACTCAAGTACGAATACTCAAGTAAAAACCGAAAACAACACCATTATCTAATTATAACTTAAGTACATTTTTTAAATCATAATTCTACCGGTGCATATTTTTAAGAACTCATTTCTTTAAATTTCTTTTGACACCGTATTTCCGAAATTTGCTATTACGTGTATAAAATCCGAATGTCTCATTCAAATTTGTATGTATTACATGTTGGCCATAGGATGGAGATGGCTTTTTCTGTTCCTTTCAAATTTCATTCATGGACTAGTCCATGAAAAGAATATCACGAGTTACCTGTCGACGTGAATACTGTAGCGAGATAACCTCACGTACCACCTCTTATAACGCGACGGGGTACGTCGCTTAACAGTTCAGTTATGCATGAGAGAAGCACGTCTCGTTTTATTCGCGCGCAATTACGGCGTCTTCCTACCGTCATCGCGGTCGCCAGCGACCGAGGGTTGCGGCGGTGTTGGTGCTCTGACGGGTGGGGTAGGGTGGAAGCGTCGCCGTCGGGGCGAAGAACCCCGCCTCTGAGTCCTCTGCGACCTCGCCTTTCTCCTTTAGTGCCGTGCAAGCGATTTTAGAAACGAACTTCTCATTCATCAAAAGATCCATTTCACCCATTGATTCGCTGCAACAGCGAAGAGGGAGGCTGAAAATGATGCGATCGGACGGAAGTGCTGAGTGTTTACTCCGCGTGGTTGGAAAGTTGCATATGGCAGCATTTCCTGACTTTCATAAGGATGGGACACGGAATGTCACTATGAGCGTTTCTAAGATCCCACTGCGTCCGAAGAAATGAATATGACTTTTATGGCCAAATATAATTTGTGCAAGCATTTTATTCCTGAAGTGAGAGAGATAATTGCGAGCATTCTGTTTAAATTGATATGTTACTCCGTTATCTTCTCAAAAATGACTCCAAGTATTTCCCCCTTCATCAATTAAACATTCACTTGTAAAATGATTGGATTCATTCTTTCAATAGATCGAGTAATGAGCCGTGTCTAGCAGGGATGACAGTACTGCAATACTGATGCAACCATCTGCGATTTTGGGGGAACTGTGGGTGATAGTGCCAAAAAATGATGACCTCCCCTTCCGTTTTTTCTTCTCTCTCTGTCGTGAAAGTTAGATATATATAATGGCTGGGTGCTGTGATGATACGTCTTGAGACAACCAAATATGTTGCTGTAACATCAGGATCTATCGATTTGTGAAATATTAACATTTTCAAGCATTTTGCTAGCCGGAAATTCCTAAGGAGATTAAGGGTGGGGCCTGTCGCCGCCAAATAAGGAAAAGTGACCGCTCTAAGCCTTCCCTTCATTGTGTAAGTGCTGAACTGTTTTCATGTACTTCTGAAAATTGAATAGGAATGCCCTCAGAAGAATGTTGCAGAAGCGCGTGGCCAGTGTGAATGGAATATTTCCACCGGATGCAAAAATAATGGTCCTCCCGAGAAGGACGCTGGCATATCGGTAAAGACGCAGTGTTCTCAGAAGCTGAGGGGTGACCAAGATGATGTAGAGTGTTCAGTACGTTAGCGAAGGCGTGATCACGTGACCTCCGCTTCCGTATATATTGGGAGGATTGAAGATCCTCGGAGACTTTCAGACTTGAGACTTCTGCGGAAGTGTTAGGAAGTTCCCGGGCACTGAGATGTGACCTGGTTAGTGTTGGTCGTCAGACCACTGAGAATTGCTGCGGTAATTCAATTACATTGCTATTAGGCGCGAATGACATAACTTGGAACAGTTAGTTATTTAGGGATAGCAACTTGTAAATTTTTCAGATTCGGATGATCTGGGTAGATTTCCGAATTAATTGATAACACTAGTATTTATATCTGTGTGTAATTGTCGCTTTCAGATAGCAAGAACTCTGTAATAACAGATGCAAACTTGTATTAAAGGAATATTTTATTGTTATTACACGTGTGTTTGTTTGCTTGGGAAACCAAGCTGGGGACAGCGAACTCTACCATAAAGGTTGTGGTTAATGGTTGAATCCCGCTTCTACCCAAAAAATACCCACATCGCATCTGGGCTTGTGGTGTGGTGTAACAGTTGCCTACCGATTGCGAAACGAGGACCTTGGATTTGACTCACTAATAAAGATTTATAATAAATTTATAAAAACTCTTTATCTTAGAGCTGATCTTAGAGCTTCTTTCAGAAATAAAATGTTTTAATACATCTCCCTGAATAAAAATTTCCTGTTTTAAATAAATTTATTAAATTCAACTAGTTCTTTGGATTATACGCGTTCTGGGAACCATATAATGCAAACAGATGAATAAAATTCGTTCTAAGATAAGAGTTTTTATTCATCTGTTTGCATTATATGGTTCCCAGAACGCGTATAATCCAAAGAACTAATTTTAATAAATTTATTTGAAACGAGAAATTTTTATTCAGGGAGATGTATTAAAACATTTTATTTCTGAAAGAAACGTTACGAAAACATCTATATCACAAGCAAACAAAATAATTTAATAATTAATACAAGTGAGAAAATATTTTCGAGGAAAAATATCATTAATTTGGACAAAAGAATTGCATAGAATTAATACACTTCGCGATATTTGTTTACACATATAGCTTCGTCAATATAGTTTTAGACTTACTGTTATTCTTATGAAAATAATATTTTATCTACTTGATTAATAAATGTCTGGAATAGGACCCAAGCTTTTAACTAACTTCAAAGTTTGTAAAATTAAAATAAATAATTTTTACAAAATATTCCTCTAGAGATGAATTGAGATGAAACATCTTGTGAGGCACAACTACACCAGCCGGCTTGGACCAGTTCCGCTCAGGAGTTTCTTGTGTTAATTCAGTTTCCTTCTCATAATTTATCGTAGACAAAAATAGCACGTTACATACAGGAACAACCCTTGATAATACCTCAGTTAGTTCCAGACACACATCAATAATTCGAAGAAGAAAAACACATTTCTTCCGAAATTATCCCTTTATTATCGGAATTTAAAAAAAACCTTTCTTAGTGACCCTCTGCAATACCAATGCAAAATCTTGTAAGTTGCAAGTTCCTATCTGTTCTAGACTTTCCTTTGCGTTGATGAATGAATGATTCAGTTGCCACTATTTATTTGTAACATAGCATTGCCATTCACTTTCCAACAGTTGCGCGCGATATTATGCGAGCAGTGTTTGTATTGATCTAAATTTCCGAGGTGAACAAGGGTTCTATGCTGTGTCTTGTAAATCGCTCTCGGTGAAAATCGCTCCCAGTTCGGTCCGTAAGTAACTATCATCTTGCGTTCAGTAAATATCAACTGAGTTCCTTTTTTGAGAAACCCTTGCCCTACAGACCAACAGTTGGCCTACATACAACAACTCGTTACTTGACGGGTGGTACGCTCATGAGTCACCTACTGTACTTAAAACTTCAAAACACTATGTTTGTACACTTTGCATTAAATCTATGCGAGCTTGGACAGAGTGTAAACTCCACGAAATTTCAAAGGAAATGAGACTACGATACAGGATCTACTTTTTAAACCTCTGACATAATATTTTTCTGTGGGGAATGTGTTCTAAATATTCTTCAACAGTTTAAGACGTAGAAATTACATCGTGTTTGGACCTCCTTCTTTTGAAACTTCACGTATATTACAAATTATCTCGAAGTTCGAATATATTTAATGTGAAGGAAAGGAAGTTGGTGTTTTGTCGTTTTTATGTGCAGTAAGTGACTCAAGAACGAATCGCGCAGACCCTATAGCTGAGTGGGTGTGCAAGGGAGGTTGGCATGTGTTGCTAATTTTTCAGGAGACAGGGTGCGATTTTTCAAGATTTTTCAATGTACGTGATTTTTTTATATTCTTCATCAGACACCCAGAAGCTACTTGTTTTGGAAACTTTTCCAGTTTCTTAACGTAGTTTCTCAATGGAGAAATTACAATTAGTTCTTTTATACTTTAGAAACAAAGTTAGTTCATTGTTTTCCACGTTGTCGTACTCAATTTCCAACTGTTATTTTCACAATGAATAATTTATTTATTTATTCATCAATAATATCATTTAAGATTATTTTGAATATTTATTTACTTGATAAATTACTAGTTTAGCCGTACCTCGTAGAATATTCATTTTTTCGGGTGATTATTTTTGATATTACAATGTTGTAAGTGATGTCAGCGAGCAAGTAAGTATTATAGAATAACTGAAGTTAATGAAATGGATTCGTCATTGCTAAAGGACCAAACCAAGATGAAACTTCTTTTTTGTAAACAACACAAAAAATTCATTTTTGTGTACACATTCACCATTCTTGAGAATATAAATGAATGTTGGGGTCGAAATGTTTTGTAAACAAGTTTCATATGTATCACGACGGCAGATTTACTAATAATTCTGATAATTTATATTTGTTTTCGTAGCATTTATGTCTTGTGTACTTAATTCCGTAAAAATATGACGCCGTAGCGCAGTTGTAAAAGTGTACAAAACTGATTGCGTTCCTTTATAAATTCTCAGTTTTATGACTCTTTATGTGACTGTGTTCTTTGTTCACCTCGGTGGAACAGCAATGTGAAATCGCATATAATTACACCTAAAGGTAACGATGTTCTCGAGCAAACATATAGTTTATAACTGACGTAATTGCTACTTCGGAAGGGGTATGTGTGGTAGTAAAGCTTCACTGAAGGAAAATTGCCTACGTAGAATTAATATTAAAAGTATTCCGCATAGTATCGTATTCAGCGAAAAATGTTTGCGGTGAATGTTTGTATGGATATCGCGTTTTCACTTTTGAGCGACGCATTTTATTCCGTAAAAGCAATTTTAAAGAGGACATAGATAGAATGAATTTGGATGAGGAATAGTGCATTGGAGAACCGAATGCCAAATAGATCGTTTTATGTAAATACATTGCTTATGAAGTCAGTATTCCTATCTCCTTGCAATTTGCGAAGTTATTCAAACGAATTAGAAAACATAAGTGAAATGAAAATACGAAACAGAAAATGAGTGTGTGAGGCGAGGAGGTAATATTTGGATTTGCGGGAGCAAGTTTCTCCGCGCACCTCATCCGATATGTCGGGGAGGCGTGCAAGCAGGAGAGCGCCCTCCGCTCCCGAGGAATCTTCAAGGCGGCACCTCCCGAGGCGGTCTTGCTCTCTTCGCGAGGTGTGCAAAGTAAGGCTTCCACTGCCATCTCTCTTCCCCTCTGCTCCGCCACGAAGTTCATGTAGAGACGCGCTCCAGCAACAGATGTTCCTGAGACTTAGTAGAGCTTATATTGTCAACATCGCTGCGAGAGGAGGAACGTAGGAAAGGGGGCGACAGTTTTACTGTTCGCTAACCTCAGTAGGATGTGATTCGTCGCGTGGTTGGTGTCGCCGGGCGATGCGTGGCAGAGGCGTCTTTGTGATGGGTTGTTGCAGAAATTAGTTATTTATTGTCAGATTTATAATATATCCGAAGAATTCGTTTTCTGCCTTTGAGGGCCAATCTTACGCATTCCAGCCCAACAGTGGAATGATGTGGAGGTAAGGTAAGTTACATCAGGTTTCTTATTGTCCAGTCCTCGTTAATTGATCGTTCCGAATGCTCTAGCACGTTCCATCGATGAGTGTTCCATCAATAGCTGTTTCATCAATGGGTGTTTGGATTATCTCAATACACACGTGATGTAAATCATTTTAATTGAAACTTAACACGTAATATTTAGAGAAACGTGTTTCAGGATAATATTACTTTACCAAATATGTTATTAAGTTAAAATAAAGTGCGCATAAAAGCATTAGCATAATCTGCTTTACGTACTGGAATGAAGCAAGAATTTGTTTTTCTATTTTCCCTTAGTAAACTTGTTATCATAAAGAAATCACTTAAGTTTTGGTACAAAACAGCAACATTTTATGAGTTACAAAAAAAAAGAGTTCTTTTAACATTAAAAATGAGAACTCTGTGAAATTTAAAGTGCAATGGATCGATATCTTTTATTTCATAGATTTTGTTTAAAAACTCATTTGACAATCATCAAAACAAGCTTAAAAATTTAACTGAATTTCCAGATTTATTATATTTATAAATATTTGGTATGACAATTCCATGATGAAAACTGATTACGTCATGGCGTGGTTACTGAGAAATTATTTTAATTTACTTGAGAGAAAAATTCAGACAGCTATCTCAATGAGGTGACAGCAGCAACGCACAATCTACTGTATAATGAGTGACCATATCTATAGGAGCACTCTGTGATTCCCTCATGTTATCACTCGTGTCCTTGCTGTAGTGAATATGAGCGACATCGACCAGCTTCCGGGTTTATTAACCGCTCGAGGTGGGGATGGGCCATAATACACCCTTATATTCACCCAATTTTCTTTTTTTGATTAAATATTCACGAATTTCTAAATTACTCGTACACATTAGTTTGTAATTTCAAAAGGTGTCAGTTTACATAAAATATGAAGTTTCGAGACTTAATAGAGACCGTCCCACAAAAAAAAGTGCCTTTCTGTTTCCTGCCTTGAAAAGGATGGTGCAGTCTGCACATGCGCCGTACGTATATTCCTAACTTGCAAACATCATCCTCTGCTCGCCCTTAACATACCAACAATCTTCCTCAGCTGATACAGTCCAGACGTCACCGAGCGGCGCCTGCTCTTCTGGAAAATGTGTCAGTTTTCATTTCATAGTCATCGGGTGCATTGCTTCAGCGTAAAACATTCCTTAAAACAGTCAAATGACCTACAGGTGAAATATCGCTTACAGAACGTTCCCCGGACAAGAAATACATCTTAGCGAACCAAATCTTCCTTGAGTTCAGCTCTCGTGCGATGGTCTCTGTATTTTCACATTTTACATCAGTGTCACCATTTTTAATATAATGAATAACGTGATAGACCTTTGAATCCTAATAAATGTACCTCAGAAAACTTAAACAATAAAAGCAAAGAACTGCAATGACATAAAGGTTTTGTCTGAAAATGCAGTATGATAGCTAGTGTATTCAGTGTTTTCCTCGTCGCGTAAACATTGATTATTTTGATTTAAAAAAGTGTTTTTTTTCTCATTATTTAGTCCAAAACTCTTTATCGTACCTACTTATCACTGCTTTTTACAAGCTTAAATTTAACTTGACCTGTTGTTATGTTTGGGCCGAATCTCGCCACTGCATAACCCAGGCCTTTTTTATAACTTCTTATCTTATCATTACGTACAGCGAAGGAACATATTATCATTACGATCACTTCTCAAAATTATGTTTATTCAATCGGAAGATGTATCACATGCACAATTTTATGTTGTTTATTAATTTTAAACGAAAGTTTGTATTTAAAGTAACATTGTAAACATGAGAACAAGCAAGATTAATTATTACGACAAATAAATAAAATAAATCTAATACTGAAAAGTATAAAATAATCGATACCTTTTTAAAAACAAGCTTTTATTTACGCAATGTACTAAAACGAATAAAATAAGTTAAGGTTTATATTAAGGTAATGCAATGCCAAATGCTATACTTCCATACATATTTCACGTTAGTAGATCCTACTATAAATGAACGCACTTTCTATCTTTATCGTTGAAAATGATTAATATTTTGTGTAAATTATTTGTTTTCGAATAGCTTCTCGCCCAAAATGTTCATAAAAGTAGGTACCAATGAATTTCATAGAACAGTGATTGGTTGGTTACCAAGTACTTGCCGAAGTATGTATTTTCTTTACAATTCGCGCGACAAACCGAAACGTATTTTATTCGTTTTAGTACATTGCGTAAATAAAAGCTAGTTTTAAAAAATATTTATCTATTATTTTGTTATATGCAAGTGTTATATTGACCTTTGGGTTTATTTCTCAAAATTGCTGCGTTGGCAACATTTGATTAAAATGTTATAAACCAATGATGCACCTTGTTTAGGTATAAAACGCTAAATCGATTTTGCAATTAGGATGTTCGTGGGTATATTGATCGTGTGACCAAGAATAAATGAGAGGAAATATTAATGTGCAAAGTGTTCTTTCAATTTTAAACTGATGTCATAGCGGAACCTAAGCTCACAAATCAACTGTAATGAATATTCGACCTTTCTTTCTTTTTTTCTTTCTTCTTCGTTTTTTTTCTTTTTTCTTTCTTTCTTCTTTTTCTTTCTTTTCTCTTCTTGTTCTTTCTTTTCTCTTCTTTTTCTTTCTTTCCTCTTCTTTTTCTTTCTTTCCTCTTCTTTTTCTTTCTTTCCTCTTCTTTTTCTTTCTTT